>VZRZ01006183.1:1450994-1643639 GCA_013398175.1 Climacteris rufus | reverse complement strand
CGTAGAAATGATGTGGGGGGGGGGGGGGGGTCAAACCAATAAAAACCCCCGATGAAATTTAGCAATTTGTTTCCCAGCATAAGAGGAAAAATGAATAGTAATTGCTAACCTTGGAGGACAGTCAGAGGACATAGAAAGCCAGTTTTCCTTCCAGTGAACACAGTGACAGTTTTGCCTCTGGCTAGAAATAAGGAAACATTCAAACAAAACTTCTTTTCTTTATGTCTTTTTTTACCCTGACAGTGATACCTTGTTCATGTTAGCCAAAAGCATTTATGAATTGGGTCAAATAATTTCAGCCAAGGGAGGATAAGGTTGATAAGAATTTGGGAAAACCTTGATATATTTCAGATTCTGTTATCTGAATGACATTTCTGCTCAGTTTATTTCTAACTTTAAAAGGGAAAACATACATTCTTCTATGGAGGAGAGGCTTCTGTCTTCAACTAAGTGAACAATTTTGGCAAATCAAGAGTGTATTGTACTTTCTCCTAAAATGTGGGGAGGGGAACCAGAGGAAAGGAGAATTGGTTTCTGTAGAAGACAAATGTTACAGTTTTGTTTTTGTCAACCTGACAACTAATTCTCTCACTTCAGTACTTACTGGAGGAGTGGGCCAGGCACATATAGCCATGGAAAAAGTATCTGAAACACTAAATTATACAGTAATTTGATGCAGTTTCTATCTGTAACCTTGAAAAATCTTATCACAAACAAGCAGTTAAAATTAAATAAATAAATGGTGGATCCAGCTAGTCTGTCACTCGGGATTGACCAGTGACCCACTGACATGCTCCAGTTCTTGTTTAGATCCTCTCTGAGCTAAAATACACTGGGGGAAATTTGCAATGTCATAGAGTACAGTGGAGTATCCAGTTCACATGTATGGCAAATGGGAGCCTGGGAGCTGATATGCTCCTCATTGAAATTAAACCCCTCTTGATCTTCTGTCAGCAGAGCAGCATGGCAAGGTGGTGGTCCATCTGTACGGCCAGATCCTGAGCAATCCTGGCACCTTCTATGCGAAGACTCAGGCCTGTGCTCCCATCAGCACATTCTCCATTGGAGTGCTTCTCCTTTGTGGCTTTGTGAGATTGCAGGAATACTGACTGCTCCATGTGTCTGTGAAACATGTCTCTGAAAGCTCTGACTCATGAAAATAACAGCATTCTTTTCCATACTGGAATAACATGTATCAGAGGACAGTCTGTGTGACAAATTTTCACCTGATGCACTCCTCAGCTGAAGTAAGAAACTATAGCACTCTGCTCTTCTTTCATTTTGTTTATAGTGCTGCAGACTTCGGTCTTCTGTGCTTCAAGTGTTTGGTTTGCCATATGTTAGCAGAGTGTTTTGTGGCTACTATGACGTATGGGTGGCAAAAGTAGCATGGAGCATTTTGGATTTAGCAAGTTTTTGTAGTCCCTTCCACTTGTGGGATGATAGTTTGGTGACCTGGAAAGTGCCTCCAGTTTAGTAGTCCCAAAATTTTGGTTTCCTTTAAAAATTGCCAATGTATCAAACTTTCTATGTCAAATTAATTTCAGAATCATAGAATTGTTCAGGTTGTAAAAGACCTTTAAGACTATCAAGTTGGATTGTAAACCTAACAAAGACCCAAGAGGTCAATAATAAGAGCAAGGATACAGAAACTATTTAACCCAAGTTTTCAATGAGTTGGCATCCAGTGGCTGTATGACAGAGTCCCTGTCAATCCCTCCCTGCCATTCCCCCAGACGTCTTTGCTCAGATGTGTCTCCCTTCAGGCAAAAATAAAGAGGAGGTTGACAGTGATGAAATGCAGGGGGTGTGTATGTATGGAAGAGCTGAGAGGCAGAGCAGGATTCATGTCTGCTGTTTACGTAGGGTGATGGGGGAGCAAACAAATGGGTAAGGGAGCAGAGCAGGGTGAAGGACATCTTGAACACAGATGGGAGAGTGATCGGCAGATGTGGCAACAAACCCGTGAGCAGAACGATTGTGGATTGCAAAAGAAATTACAAGGGGCAGAAATGAACAAGGAGCTGCAGAGACTTAATTTTATGTCTTCCAGGAACACTTCATAAACAGTGTAAATTTTATTGACCTGTCCACGAATCTTAAAGCATCTCTCAATTTTCATACTTATAAGGCACTGAGATCATTGAGCCTGACCTCTCGGGTAGTACAGACTATTGGATTTTACCCTGTGATTATTGCATCAAGTTTTATGCTTTTCTGTCCAAGCTTCAGTAGTAAACTTGTTTTCAAAGCCTCCCCTTAGAGGCAACATGATCAATTTATCAGTACCCTTTGAATCATCTCCTGTATTGTTTTTCTCTCAGTGGGCTTTGTGCAAGCAAGACAGAGTTAGGGATGAAATCAGAGGCTGGGGAGAGTGAAACATAAGCTGGGTACAGTTTAGTTAGTGCAAACCTGTTAATTGTTCCAGTTGAGAGCACACTTTTTCAGTATAAGACACGCATAAAACTGCGACTACACTGTACTGCTGTACTATTGCAATGCTTTGAATGCACACAATAAATTCACTGCACATTCCATCTAGTCTTCATTTAGTTGATTCCACTCTTATTTCACTGTAAATAAAGTTGTGTGTGTTTTGTGTAATGTAGAAAATAATGTTCATGTGAGGACGAATGAGAGTTACACATCAGCAAGCTTGCAGTGTATTCTCAAAATGGTAGGAGGGGAGAAAATAGTAAAAGATAAGGAAAAAGATATTCTCCATAACTCTGTCAAGAGGGAGAGCATCTCTACTTGAAAATATATAGGAAGCTTCAAAGATTGCTTAAAGTGCAAGAAAAGAGAAAAACTGAAAACTCTTTCACAACCTAGTATTTGGATAATAGAGGTTCCTTCAAGCTTTAATTAAGAGTTCAGTGCTCAAGTTAAAGGCCTATCCAATATCTTGAAGGAAAGACAGACTTGTACTCTGAAAACAGCACACAAAATTGGAGGGATTTGGTTAGATCGGCAAGTCTGGTCATTTGTGTGTTCAGAGATCACCTAAATGAAGACAATTTGTTATGATCAAGATGTTTCTCATATTCCATTACTAAGCAGGGGTGGTGTTTTCAGACTTCCTGTAATGGATTTACATTCTTTTTAACACAGGGAGCAGGCACTTGTATGCTAAGGACATGAATCTCCAAACACTTAAGCATATACTTAGTTCTAGGCATCCACAAAGTCCAACTGAAATTGATGATCTGTGTTTTCAAAGGGGATAAAGCAGTATACACAAACAGATGCCAGCTCTTCTGTGAGCAGTGTTTGTGTTATTGTCTCCCACAGTCTTGTAACTTGTCTGAAAAAGCCACCTAAAAAAAAGGCTGAGGAAGGGGGCATATTCTTCTGCAGCACTCTGTGAAAGTGGTGCAAGTTCTCCTAAAGATGCTTCCAGTAAAATCTGGCCATCTTCTGAACTGTTTTGTTCTCTTTGTTAAGTCTGTTTTTTGGTTTGGTTGGGGTTTGTTGTTTTGTTTCTGTGGTTTTATTTTTGGTAGTTGGTTTTGTTTTGTTGGGTTTTTTTTTGTTATAGTTGTTTTGTTCTTGAGTGTGTTTTTCGTTTTGGTTTTTATTTCTTTTTTCGGTGTAGTCATGTATAAGTTTTATTTATCGTTTTGAAATGGTACTTTAAACTGACTCTACAGTCCCAGTATATGTATGGCTCAATCCTATATCAGCTGTGAGGCCATAATAGATCTGAATATTGTAAGAGCTGAGCATTTTTTGCAGTGCACTTGTACAATATGCACTTAAAAGAGGATCCTGGTGTGTATTTGTAATGTGGACATGACATGTATTTTCACTTTGAGGAAGAGCATATTTATCAAATCCAGAAGTTTCAACTTTACAGCCTTTTTTTTTTTTTCCTTGACAGTTTACTGTATTGAAAGATTTACAGCACAAGGTCCTATTCTCCTTCATGCTTTGGTAATAAGTATTTCATTGCACATGTTTCTCTCCCCAGCCTCCAGCCTTGTTAATCAGTATGTTAGGGTGAACTCTTCCTCCTCCTCTTCTCAGCAATGCACTCGGTGCCCTGACCAGCATTTTTTATTTATTTAATGAATCCATGTATCAGACTGTTCTTTCTGTGGTGGGAAAGGGGCAAAGAGAGCACTGGTACTGATGGCAGCAGGCTGATTTAGCAGGAAAGGACAGGAGTGACTGCCCAGCACTGTATTTTCCACTAGGTGTTTGCTGCAGGAGGGCTGGACACTGTCCTCTTTCTGCATGGCTGCTCATGCTTACGCCAGTGCTGGTATTGGTGCTGGCCCTTGAGTGCCCCTCAGCTTGGCCAGCATGACATCTCTGGCATTTAATTAATTTTGACTGAAAGCTTTGATAGATAGAAACACTGGATTCATTTCAGTGTCTCTTCAGAGAGCTCTCATTTTCGAATGTTCTGAGAGTCAGGTGAGCACCAATTTAACAAAAACACTCAGCAGGCCAAAATCTTCCTGGATTTAGAGCACAAAGTATCGCTCCCACCCTTCACGCTAAGATACGTGAAGAAACTCAGCGTTCCCTGTGCTGAGTCATTGCAGAAATTTATGTGGCATTTGGAAACAAGTGTGTGACACTAATATCTTACGAGAACTCAGGTCATCCTTCTGTGCTTCAACCACAGGGTGGTCCAAGAACAGCACTCTTAGACACCATTCCTTGACTATTAGTTATGTCATTGAGTACTCCAGTGACTGTGTCCAGTGGACAGCAAATAGTGGCAATACATGTTATGGTTTGAAAGTTATTTCTGAAATACAGACTTGTACCTAGATGAGTACTTTCCAAGAAATCAGGGTTGCTTTGCAAACTACATGCTGTTTCGTGGTGTGATAAGTGGTTGGCCAGCCTCACTGACAACTTGAGTGAGAGGAGGGGACAGGGTAACTGCTGGAACTGTTGGTACCACTCAGACCAGTGTGCATGTGTGGCTTGCTGGAAGACTGCCCTGTCTCTAGTAGGTGTCAGTGATGCTTTTTGCAGCCATAACTGTCCAAATGCTCTCTGGATGCTAAAGGTCTATGCTGGTGTTAATAAAGGGATTCTCCCCTAGATGAGCATTTGATCTGAGCCAAGCACATTATAGCATAGCTATTTTTAGTTTGCTCAGTAAATCCATGTTTGCTTTTATATACTACCAGTGAACTGTTTACACAGACTGTATTCACTGGGGGGCTCTCAGTACCGAAAATTCTCCTGAATACTCAACAGAGCACTCTTGCTAAATTCCACTGGTCCAGGCTATAAAACCCATACACCTACTGTTAAAATATGGTTTTGATGTACGAGATACCCGTTGGCACTCAGAAGCCTCCAATGTATTATTGTTATTATTGTTATTATTGTTGTTATTGTTATTATTATTACTACTACTACTATTATTATTTGCAAGAGAGATGGTGAACCCTAATTATGCTTAATCACAGCAACCCAGAAAGATATCAGTGGAAGGGCACATTTTACCCTAAAGTACTATTTGAACTCTTTGGAAAATGTTGAATTACCCCTAGAGCTATTGCCGATTAGCTACTTAATGAAGCATCTGTGACTGCTGGCATGTCCCAGCCATGTCACTGTGATGCTTGAAGGACGATGGAGATTAACTAAAAGATTGATCATGGTGATTTCTTATGTAGCAGCCAATTGAATCTAATAAGGGGCACTTGGAATTGAAACTTGCTTTGGAAAACATTATTTTGCTATAATATAAACAGTTTTCTAAGATCCACCCTGTTTATATTTTTTAAAAAGGCATCTATTCCTGCTTCAGCAATATAATCCCTTTATCCCATAGTTTTTATTTGCAGACACTATTTCTGCCTCTTTTTATTGATTTGCTTCTGTACAAATACAGAGGAACAAGATTAGGTGTGTGAATTTAGCTGAATGATTGGTAGAAATTCCATGCAAATATAAATGCCACACCTGATGCATTAACATAAGTAAATATATAGCACTGCATGTCTTTACATGTGAAGTTTATGTATGTACACATGTATATGACCACAGACAGAAAGGAATTGTTCAGATGAATGCACATAGCTTATATATTTAAGATTTTTAGTGTGCAAAATCCTTAACAAATTAAAAAAATTAAAAGGAAAGCATGCACTCATGGATTTATTTTTGTGATGTATCAAATATTATTTTGCCATAATTCACAGCAGTGCCCTGAATATTCACTGTAATTTTAGCATTAAATGCTTTCAACATAAAGCTTATTGCACCTGGGAATGGAGGTGTTTAAATCAAGGCAATCTGTCATTTCCAGGAGAGCTGTTCTTCTTTTGAAATGGAGCCTGGCCCATGTAGCAGCTGGACTGTCTGACACAGAGCGAGCTTAAGACTGTGCTGGGCATTCCCCAGGTAAGAGTGACGGTGTGTTCCCTTCAAACATCGCTATGGATCCCCACTCAGGGGAGGAGTTGATGCATTTTCTGCTTTGGGGGTTTCAGCTCTGCCGGGTCTTACCATTGGGTTAAAGATCACCTGTTGTTCCCAAATGAATGAATGAGATGGGCAATCATAAATATTTTTTGTGGTTACCTGAGGCTCTTGTTCCTTCCAGGAAATCTGATTTATTTGCTGCCCAGCTCCACCTGCTTGAGCAGCATCCCAGGGTTTCCTGATATGGATATTCTCTAACCTCCACCATGAGAACTTTGGGAGTATTGAGTTAGTGAAAACAGCCAGGTTTTTTTGCTTAGATTATAAATCAGTCTTCTTTCTTTTGGCTTGTCTTCTGTCTTACTCTGATATGTGTGAAATACTGTGCTAATAACACATCAACAACATAATTTCACATCAAAATTTCCTCTCTTTTACAGCATCTGTGCTTCTTGGCAGCAATTAGATGTCATAACCCTGGCTGGATGTACTGGGGGGTGACTGGGGGAGATTCAGCTGGTCTCAGGTTTTAGGGAGGAGCTGAGATTTTTTTCAGCTGTGAGTCACTCTTGAAGCTTGAGAGAGCAATCAAGCCATCGAGGTTGGACATAGATGACCAAAGGTTTTGTGGGAAGAATGTCTCATGAGAATCTCATCTGGGACTTCCTGCTTTCTTCAAGACAGAGCATTTCTGTCTTTTAGTGTCCTGTCATGTTCGCAGCTGGACCAGACAGGGTTTGCTTTTGCTTGGAAGAGTTCAAGGTACTGTGGGTGCTTAGGCAGCAGGGCTGTCCCTGCTGGCTTCTCTTCATGGATGCTGGAGTTGAGGGAAGGGCAAAAATGACAGGACCTAGATTTCTCATTAGGAGGTCAGCTCTGGAGGGGTGTGGTAGCCCAGATGGATATCTGCAGATCCCTCAGGGAGAGGCTGGAAAGCAGAGCCTGGTCTGAGTATTTTTGAGTACATTAGATTTTTGAGGACCATGATTTTATTGCTTCTAGACAGCACTGGCTGGAGTTGCAGTCAGATATATATTTTAAGGTACATCTCAAATTGGCTTGCTTTTCACCTATCTGAGAAGTTCAAAATTGCCTTGACAAAATGAAGTCTCTCTGCAACAAGACACAGTCTGTACTGCAAAACAACTGAGTTGTCTTTGTTTCATGAAACGCCAAAACACTTGTTCAAAGAGGATTTTCTGTGGTTTATCATGTTTTTGCTCCCTGTTGCTCATGAAAGATTTGTACGATTTCTACACAGTTGTCACCAAATGATTTTAATTCCAGCAATTGTTTTTAACTTTGTTTATTGTGATGAAAAAAAAAACAGTATGAAATGTTAATATTTTTATTGGTTGTCCTTGTTTGCTGGTTAAGACAAGAACGTTCCTTTATTATAAAAATACAAATATACCTTTCCCAGCTGAGTCATGATGATGTCACTGCTCTCATCTTCCCTATGCTGACCTTCTTTCATGCATTAAAACAACATTGCTCTTCAAATAGTGTTGAAATCTTTTGATGTAGATCTGTTCATAGCTGGTCACTGTGGATGCAGAACAAGACTGTCTTCTGTCTTTTCTCCTGGCATGAAATAATGTTGCTCAGAACTGTTTGTTCAGGACCTACACAATGTGTCCTAACCTCAGGAAGTCTCTAGGTTCAGTTTATTTTAGGAATGATTGCTGGAGATGGTGATAGAGAGTCTGGGAAAAGACAAATGAAGTAAGATGCACGCAGTAAGAGAGCTAATGCAGGCAATGTTGCCTCAGCCTTGAAACTTTAGTGGCAATTACAGAACAATAATGCGTATATTGGGGATCCATGTCTTCATCCAGAGGAGAGAGGTGGAACTGTGGCAGTGCAGGTCTCCAGCATCACTGTCCTTGATGCTGCTGCTTTAGGAACTGACACTGAGCCAGGTTTGGTACTGCTGGATGCAGCCCCAATCCTTTCTTGCCTTTCCCTGGTCTGTGCTATCTCTGCCCAGACATCCTTGCTGCATGGGGAAAGAAACCATGCAGGTAGAGACCTGGCCAAGCCACTGGGGTGGGTGTGGGAGGCCTGGAATTTGGCTGATACATTATTTTATGTTGCTGAGGTCAGAATTGGCAAGGAAAAGGAAGAGAATTTTTCTTCCTTTCTCCAGTCACCTGTTTTATGCACACTGACCAAGACCTTACAGTGCATATTGTGTTTCTGCAATTTGTATTTGTAGCTTTTGCCATGCAAGTTCCCAAGCACATTGACTCCATCTCTTCTCAAAAGTATTATGGCTCAAGTATTATGAGTTTTTTGGCATTTTCCATTTTTTGAGTGTCAGACAATAAGAACAAAGAGATCCTGACGTATCTGTAATTTAGCTGTCTTGTACCTCTACCTGTTGTGAAAAGACATTTTGTAAGAAATCCAGAAGACTGAGATATCAAGGAGATCCCACTTCCCCTTCAGACACAGCAGAATATCTGTGTTTAAATCCCCCAGGATTCTGAAAATTCAAGTCTAAATGCCCCACACTGCTGAATTAACCTACCTTGATTATTCCCTGTGTAGTACTTTTATTACATTCTTTGCTGTGCCACACAGTCATGGTTATGCTTTACCCATCTGTCCTCTCTGATGGTATCACTGTCTTGTGCTCATTTCATTCATAAAGATGAATGAGCAGCTTCCCCAGACCAGTATGAAGTAAAGATTTCAGTACTTGACTGAAAAGTACTGAAACAGTTCTGAATCAATTGACTTCAGTTCTGAATCAGTTGACAGTTCTGAATCAATTGACTTCATCCTCACATGCTCTTTGAGATTTGTCATAAGTAGCCACAGCTTTGTGTAATAGTAATGTGCTTTTATCCACTACAGAGTGATACCAGTGCTCTCACAGGAAGCATTTGCTTTTAAAAAGTCATTCTAGGAATATCTCAATTTGTCCGTTATTGCAGGTTTTATTTCTCTCTGAAATCACCACACTCAGGTCACAGCTTTTAATTTCTAAGATCTTCACATTTCCAGAGCAGAAAAATAAATACTGCTCAGTAACAGGCTGAATTACAAAGGTCTAAAGCTTCTCAAACTGACTAACTGCTCCTCAGCAGTGATTGATGTATGGACACAGACAGGTAAAATTAGAGGGTATCCAGTGGAAAACCAGTCAATGAGCATAAAAGGGAGCAAACAGGCTGAAATATATTTAAAACTTATTTAAATAATAGCAGGAGCTCCTGCCTTAGTTCACTGAGCAGTTAAACTTGCGGCTAGCTGTAAACACATGAAGTAGTGAGTTGCTATCTCTGATATACCACTGGGGAGCAGAGCCTAGACACAAGCCTAGAGCTTGTGTTTTACGTGTTTGTGTGAGAAGACGGAGCACCTCTGAGAGTTGCACCTCTGTTCCATCTCCAGGCAGTTCCTCCTCAACAAAGAGGGTTATACTTAAATTAGATTCTTGGTTTTCAGCTCTTGGCCCAAAGCTCCCCAGAAAGTAGACTTTGAGAAGAGGAAGAAAGCAGTGTATTTCCCAGCAATTTACTTTGGTCTCAGTGGTTTGGTAGAATATTTGGTCTTGGGCAGCAGGGACCTCAGTGCCCGTAAAGAAATATTGTTAGTACCTGCACATCCATATTAAAAAACTTGTGTCTGTGCCTGCAGATCCCTTTGGGACTGCAGAGCCCACTCAAAATGAGAACTGAGCTCATGTTTGTGGCCTGTGTTTGCCTGCTGTGTAGAGGTGTTGGCTGAGGCTTCCCCTATTCCTTCCTATTGCCTTGTGTGAGGAGGTTAAACAAAAACACAATAAAACTCTGGGTCAGACATTTTTCATTGTAGGTCGGAGAGACATTTTATTCATAGTAATTTCTTTATTTGTGTCATAAATCCTTCTTCCCTTTGAGCTCCTCAAGGAGATTAAAATTAAGGGCATCACCTCTGCCATCAAAACCTAGACCCTCGAGGCCAAGGGGTTTCACTGTTTCTGCAGGCACCCTTACCCACCTCTTCTTTGGAGTCTGATCCTTCTAGTGCATAGAGTGTCTTTACCTTTCTAATTCGTACATGCTACAGCCTTAGTCTGTGGCTACAAATAATAATACCCTTCTCCTGTTTACCTGGTACTTACTAGCAGATAATGTGTGCACAGCAAGGGAGGAGAAAGGTAGAACAGACTCAGTAATAACAGCAGAAAGGCAACAATAATGCATAAAGTCTTAATAAATTTTGCTATTGTTTCTCATGGCACAGTCTGGTGCACTCCTTACTATGCCAGTTCTTGGGAGCTGGGGACTTCAGAAGTGTCAGGATTCTTTTTTCTTTTTTAAGGGATTTGTTTGCTTATTTTTGCTCACTTTAGTTGTTGATTAATTTCTGTAATGATTGGGTTTTTTTGCCAACAAAGCTGCATACCAATTTATTTCTTAAAGACTTAAAACAAAAAGGTAGATAAAAACCGAATTGGATCCTTCTTATTAAAATCTCACCTAGGTTTTAACCAGTTATAGTGTTTTAGGGGGAGAGTGAAGATTTTTATGTTCATTCTCAGATGTGTTGGACTGCTCAGAATGAGGGATAGCAGGTTCCCATCAACAAGAGAGCATTAGTGAACTGCATCTTCTCCCTGCATTTATGTTTATGAGATTTTAAGAAATGGGTACAGTTTCTAGCAAAACATTTGTTTCTGCAACTAGTAAGCTAGACTGTCAGATTTTTCTGGACGAATGTGAGTTTCTTTTCTTCACAGCACTCTCATGCTTGAAAGGACAGTGTGAAAAGTAAATAGAGAGAGTGACAACGTGCTAAATGTCACTGCTCCCTGTGAGTGGCGATTACCACTGCATGTCATCCTTCTTGTGTCGCGCTGCCCCAGCCGTGCCGGGTGGGTGGAGGGCGTGTAGCCCCACTTTCTCCCTTCTTGTCACATGTCTGTGCTTGTTTCAGACCACTGATCTTCCAAATCTTGTGCAAATCAAAGACGTAAAGAGAAAATGACAGACAATTGAATATGGGGGCTTTCCATCCCCTTTTTTTCCCTTCGTGGCCAAGAATGGTGAGCAGAATTACCCTATTTATCCTTTGGGACCTGCTGAACGGTCATCTGTAGAGGATTTGTAGTTTCAGATCAGAGCCATGCCCTTGCCAGTTGATCTCAGTCTCGTACAGGCTCATCCTGTCTTAAAACAGGCTTTTCTTCCTTCTCCTCTTGCTTTTCCATTGCTGTTCAAGTAGGGGGTAAGTGCTTTCCTGCCTACCAGGCTGCATTTGCACTGCTGCTCATGCATTTTTGCACATCCCACAATCCTTCCTTCCCTTTTTGTTTCCAGGCTGGGATAGGCCCGTGGGAGAGAAAGCAGGAGTTGTGTCCCCCATCCTGGTCTCCTGGCATTGTTTCACACCCATTCCCACTGCAGTGTAACCAGTGGTCTTCATTCCCTTAAATCTGGTACAAGAGGTTAGAGAAAGGCACTGTGCTGAGAACAACAGTAGTAGCACAGGGGCACCTTTGTGTGCCAGCTCTTTCCCTTCCCTCCCTGGTGATCCACATCCACATCTATTTGCCTCCATATTCCCAGTGTTTTCTAATCTGTCTTTCTGTCACATGTGCACTCTCTCCTGTGATATGGCTGCTGTCTGGATAGCAGTTGTTTTTGTCCAAGCCTACAAAGCCAGCGAGCCCAAGTGAAAGGCTTGCTTCTTCCATAACAACTTTAGCAACTCTTGAGTTGTTCTGGCCCCTCAGCTTCCAGAGGGTCTTTTGTGGCTGAGGACAGAGGCTCCTGGGAAGCCTGTCCATGCTCCCACTCCCATGCTCCAGCTGCACAAAGAGCCGTGCCTGGATGCAGCCGTGCCCCGGGCAGCAGAGGTGTTGCTGTCAGGGAGTCCCACAGACTCCCCAGGGCCCCCGGTGCATAGAGATGAGCCCAAGGGCAAAGCCGCTTGGAAACCATCTTTTCTTGTTGTGCTGCCATCTGCTTGGGAAGGTGATTGACAGCCCAAGGATGAAGGCACAGGGTCTGTGCTAATTGTCTGAGGCCCTTGCTCAAACATGGCTGGAGAAGGAGGGGGTCCCAACAGGCAAGGGAAGAATGGGAACCTTTGTGAGGCCCAACATAGTAAATGCCACCTTTGTGAAGATTTAGACTTGCTGAGGTCAGTTTTTAACAACTTGGGATGCTCCAGTCTTTTCCTCTTTCCTTTATCTGCAAAGGCTCCTCTTCCTCCTTTATTTCTGCTTCATCAACAAGCATTGTTTCAGTAAGGCTTGAATCCCCTTTCAGTGGCTTAGCCAAAGAAAAGACATCCCATCCTCCTAAACAAGAGTCTTTTGGGGCCTGCTAGTTTTTTTTTTCTTTTCCTTCTCCTTGTCTCACACACTGTAAAGAATGCTTCAGTATTCTCAGAGGAATGGGAGCATTTGCATATTAATTTAATTGTGTGTGTTCATGCAAAACTACTCAACTCACAGCAAACTAGCCACAGTTATTAAAATTAATTTGCAAAGGAAGGGAGCTATTGTTTTCCAAGACAAGAGTTGTCAAAGCTTATGTTTTTCTGTGTGCTAAAAACACCTTCCTTGTTGCTTCCTGCTTTATAGACACTAGAGCACAGCTGGAGAAACATAACAAAATTCTTTGGAGAAAGTGAAGTGTAGAGAAAGTTATACAGAGGCAAGAGCTGAGAGAAAATCCCAGTGTTTTTCAGCTGTTCCCAGAGCAGGATCTCTCCTCTGTGACTCAGACATACCTGTTACTTGCTGAGTGGAGCCTTTAACAGCAGAGATGAACCCAGCTCAAACCCAGCAGCATGTTTCCCTACAAAACTGCTTGTAGTGGTCTTGGATATATTTCCATCTGGTTTGGGTATGCTTCCCAAAAGAAACCTGTGTAAAGCTTGGGACTGGTGTGTTTGCAAGCCCAAGTACTGTGTGTGTGCACATGTGTGTATGTACAAGTGAGGCAGCGGAACACCTCATCCACAGAAGGAATTTACCATGCTATGGCTGGAAAACCAACTAGGTGCAGCATTTTCTGCAGTAAGAAAATTTTGTCAAGCTTTCATGGTGTTTTTCTTAGAAATACGCTGTTAGACAGGAGGAACCTGACATTGTTTCTGTATGTACTGGGTTACACACACTCCCTTCTATTTTTGCCTTCCCTTTTTTTATGCTTTTCAAGACGTACAATGTACATATTTTTAAGGTCTGTTGTGATCAGCTAGAAGTCAATGTATGTTGTTATCCAATATGTGCAAGACTAAATCTCCTAAATGTTTTCCCATGTTTATACTTGTTGGCCCTTAATAATTATAAATAATATTTCAGATTTGGCAACCAGCACACAGATGCGCACACAAAGCAGCAGAAGGTTTTCTGGAAATTCTGACAGTTCCATACATAATCCATGGATGTGACATGACCCGTGTCTGGTCCTAAAATGCATTATCAGAACTATCACTGGCACAATATCCAAGGTAATTTAGCTTCAGACCATGCACAGAAGCATAATACATAGGTGCTTTTGCCACATTGCTTTTGCAACATTTGCTCCTGTGTCACTGATAATAAAACTGTTGGAATGACCTTGGGGAGGTAATAACTGCTCATTGATTTGGATGTAAAGCTTCCATAGTGTTTTTCCCACTCTGTGGTATTTGTTAAAGGGAAAAAAAAAAAAAAACAAACAACAAAAAAAAATGAGGCTTGCTTCCACAATCTCCTTTAAAACACATAGATGTAGGGTTTATAGAGATGTAATATGTTTATTAACTGCACAGACCTCTAGAAACTCCCAGAGACTTTGAATTTCCTGGTCCTGGGAGAGGGGCACTCAAAAGCTACATACACAGAAAATCCTGGTTTCTGTAGTAGTCAGCCTGACAAAATGCAGGGTGCTGAGACAGTTTTGACAGAATTTTGTTTACTTGGGTGAGTTAATGAAAACTGTCTCTTCAACTGATCACTTTGGTTTTAGCAAATATCCAGATCCTTTGTATTGTGTCTCTCTTCCTCTTGAGAGCTAATTTCAGCTGCAAGTTCTGGATGTTTAGAGACAAACCTCCTTCAGTTGTTTATTGCTCGATACTTTGGAAAATCTATTTACCAATTTACAAATATTAACATCTAGTTAAAAGGAGGATGCAGGACTGTTGGCTCTGACAGTGAGGGCATGCATGGCTTGTCCCCCATCCAGTACACATCATGTCTCTGACAGGCCAGGAAATCTGGTGGATAATCCCAAACAGTGCCCACGCTTAAGGAAGTCTTCTCAGCAGTGCTGAACTAGAAGTATTGATTTCATGCACCATTTCATAGGGTGCAACATTATAGTTTGTATTCTCTTCAGTATAATTTTTTTTGATAGATAATAAAGTTTTGATAGCCTGGGGTAGAAGGACTTGGAGGTTTAAAGGGGAAAGGATGGGCAGTAGGAGTAACTGATCAGAAGCAACTCTGCTGTGGAACAGGAGCAGGCTGAGTGCCCTCACTGAGAGCAAGGCTCAGCACGATGCTACTAGTTCTTATCACATGATTATGCATTATAAGCATCATTCCAACAAGACAGTGTACAGATCAGGGGTCTTGGGTTAGCAGGAAAGCACGTTTTGAGACACACCATTCATGCTTGTGGCTGCCTTATGTTTAGACACTGCTGTGCTATTTTTTAATTGTGCATTGAAAAATATTTTTTAAAAGTGGCAAGTGTAAGTTCTGTTTTCCTGTTTCTGTTACTACAGACATTCTCTGATGAGATTTTTTTTCAGCGAAACATGTTCATCTCTGAGAGAAAAGAGGCATATCTATTTTTTAATTGATTTACAAAAGACAGTGGCTTACATTAATTGCTTGGGGGATTTCAGTCAAAATTTAGCATGTAAAGGAACACGCGACTCTAAGAACATGTAGAAAATACAGCTTCACATGTACTGACCATACAGACTTTTTAACCTCTTACATAAAGTGATGTAAAATATAACTCTGTTTCCGATTTCCGCTTTGCTGCACACTGCACTCGAGAGTCAGAGTTGGGTTAATTAATTTGAATTAACTACAGGGGTCCTTTCCATCGATTTCAGTGGACTGTGGATCATGCTGGCATATAATACAAATTGCTACTTCTTAATTAACCCCTCTACTCTTATCTGATCTCTTTAAGTTACTCACCAGGTGTGCAGGAGAATAGGGACTGAAACCTTGGTCTTGTGTATCAGTGAATGTCATCAAGAGGAGATTATCCAGCTGGTTCTCCTGTTGTCCTCTAGCCAAATTAGTGCCTGGGGTGTTTTGTTGTTTTTGTTTGGTTTGCTTGGTTTTTTGTTTTTTATGCTTGTGGAAGACAGCAAGAGAAATAGAAAGAAATTTGCTCTGTAAAAGGAGGTACCTGCCACACAAGGGAATCCTCAGACAGCAAGAGAAATAGAAAAAAATTTGCTCTGTAGAAGGAGGTACCTGCCACACAAGGGAATCCTGAGACAGACTCGTGGTGCAGGAACTTGATTCAGAATTTGTTACCTTTGTCAGGGCAAGTCTGCTACCAGCTTCCACCATGTTTTATTTTCTTCTACATTTTAGCAAACTGTAACATTTTATGTTTGCCCAGTTAGAATTGAGCAATCCAGAATAATGGTGAGCAGGCCTAAGGGCTGTCCCAGGGAGTGCCTGATTGGGTTTGAATGAAGAAAGGTGGTCATCTTCCAAGGTGATACAAAGGATGCCTGATTCAGAGGTAGAGAATCTCAGAAGTCTTTTGGAGGTGAAATTGAAGATGCAGAAGACATTGATTGTCCAGGCTCGGTACACTCTTTATATACATGATCTGTCTTCACAAGGATGCTTTCTGCTCTGATAAATTCTCTGTTCATTTTACCAGACCAAAAATATATTGCATGCAAAAGGGCAATAAAATATGGATATGACATCACATCCCAGCTATTGCCAGTGCTATCCATGACAATGAGGCTACAGACTGATATGTCTTAAGTCCTGTATTCCAGTGGTTTCTGGAACAACTGTTTTCTGGAATTGCTAAGAAATTGTGGACCCTAAGTGTGCCATTTTTAGAGCTATAATCAGCTTAGATCCTCACAGAGATCTTACTTGGATGGATCTTGGGGCACTCTAAGACTGTACTTTCCTCTGGAATTTATTGAACATTCACCTGTTATTGTACTTTCAAGTGGTAGTTGAGCTAAGATGGCACTCTTGCAATTTAATGATTTTGATCTTGAAGAACCTATCTACCAAATTCAATTTTGAAAATGGTAGTTGGGCTCCTAAGCTGCATGGACATGCTGAAAATGCTTCAATTGATATCTCATTATGTCAGCACAGAACTGGCAAAATTCTCCTTAAAATACAGCACTGTGTACTGCAGGCTACTCTCTTCCTTATGTCATGGGAGATTGAGCTAAACTCCCCAAGCAGATGCATAGTAGGCACAATAGCAAAGATGCTTACTTGCAGGGCAAAAAAGTCTTAAAAGTAGATTTAGCCTGCTTTGCAATAAGGAAGCACAGTAAATTACTGTAACCATTTACCTGTGTACTTTTGCATCCATTCTCTTAAAACAAATAATGCATTATTGATAACCCCATTTCAGAGAAAAAATTGATGTCATGCTCTTTTGTCAAATGTCTTTTTAATTAATGGTGGGTTTGAGAATTATGTTTTAGAAACTGCTGCATGAGTTCAAAGCAGTCTTCTGTGCATTGTTTTCCTCATCTGAGGGACAATTTAAGAGTCACCAAGTTAAATGATCTGTAAGACATCAAACTGGGTGATCACAGGAGTATTATTCAGCCTTGAAGTCATCTTTGTGGGGTTAAATCATGCATCTTCTTTCAGCAATAGCATTATGGAGTCACATCATCCACCAAGTAAATTGCCATCCTGAGCAGGACAGCAGTGTAGGGTCTGACAAGTGGGTTATCAGGCTGGCAGAGACCATGTTTGCCTCACATGCCAGTTTTGTGTACAGTGGTGTCACTTATGTACCTTTTAGTTTCATGTTGGGAATAAGAAAAGCAAAGGGTAGAAGGATAATTGAAGGAGAAACAATGGCATTTCTAATGAGAATACAAATCCAGCTATGCTCTAACTGGGCTGGGTCACAGTTTATCCAAATAGACAGACTCCCAGGAACTGCCAGACTGGATCACACCCAAAGCCAAGCTGGTTTCCAGCAGTGGGCAGAATCAGAAATACCACTGGAAAGGTTAAGACCTGTGCTATAAACAGATATTAACAATGATCATTTACTCCCATGATCATCTACAGTAAGTCATCTGCTGAGCTGTAATTGAACAACTTATGTCCTGGAGCACAACACTGAGAATTGTTTCAAAGTGCTTTCTGATGATGGTAGATTTGGATAGTCTTGGTGTGCAGATAAATGAGGAATCACATGAAGAAGCAACTTAACATGATGTACACTCAGTACAATTCCACTGACCGGGCAGGTTGCTGTGTACGAGTAAGACGCTTGGGTAAATGAAGTGAGAGGACAAAGAGGGGGCACCAAGTCTTGTGTGTTCAAAGAGACCCCTCCTAAAGAGCATCATTTCAAGGAGAAAATGCTAAGTATTGCTGCTTTGCTAGTGATAATGGATAGATATTGTTGGAGGAGGCTCCATGGGAAGTTTCCCATGTATGTACAGGGAAATGGGTATGCCTTGTTCTACAGATGCTGGACACTGTCTTATAGCTTAAATGAACACGTGCCTTAGATGGTGTTTATTCACAAGCTCCTTCATACCACAGTGAAAAGGAAACAGTCTAACTGTTCAAAATACTGTGCTAGTAATTTGAAAGCCAAGAAAATGCTGCTTGGTGAGCTGATTCTTTTTCTGCTTTGGAAAAGGGCTCATTTCTTGGGAGAGCAGGGATTAAGTCAGGTCTTCAAGCTTTGAATTGATTAAATCCACACACTGGAGGCCCAAGGTGGGGAAGATCGGAGACAAAAATGCTTTTTCTTTCCAAACACAGCTGAATTCCAAAAAAAATAGTAGACCTGTTCTAAGGAAAATTTTTTACCAAAGAAGTTTGAAAACATGTGACATGATTAAGAAAAAAGCAAAATCCACTGTAAAAAGAGTTTATTATTGTAACTCCTTCCAACCAAGTCTAACTTAGTGAATTACCCTTGATGTGAAGTTGGAATAAGAAATATTTACCTGAAGTGCCATGAACTTGCACATGGGGAAGAGAGAGTAATGCAGTTGGGGATTTCTAGGACTTTTCTAATGCAGTATTGGGAAGAACAACATAAGGAAATTGACAGCTCTGATAATTCCTCCATGCAGAAAATACACACTCCATTCATGCATCAGATTTTACTTTATCTGAAAGAAAGTAACACTTCCATCTTGATAGTATTAAAAACGTGGCATCTATTGAAAAGGCAGAAGCACCTATAGATTGATCTAATTCTGCTATTGTAACTAGAAATAATGTTGTATGTGGAAGCCTGCATTTTCATAAAGCCATAAAAACATTAAAAGATCAAGATTATTAAAAGCTTGAAGAAATGACAGTCAAGGAGAGAGAGGGGAAACTGTTCTGCATGATACTGAGTTCAGGACATACATTTTAGCAGTGTCATGCTACATGATTCAAGTGCTAAACTAGTAAATGTTAATATAATATTAGGAAATTATAATGATGAATATGGCTGGATACCATCTGGTATTAACTCAGTTCCCAGGGCATTTAAAATTCTGATTGCACAGTTCTTTGTAGGATTACTGGCTTGGAAAGCTGTAGTGAGGAATGTTGTAATTTGTCTGGTGCTAGGATTACTGAAAAGTCAGCCAGTGCTGACTTTAGATGGAAAATATCTTCTTTTTCTCCCCCCCTTAAATAAATAGCATATTTTCAGGAAAAAGTGGTTTGTTTGTTTTTTTTCAGAAATCTTGGGGGCGGGGGGGAGTTGCAGGATTTTTTGGTTTGTTGGTGTTTTTTTTTTTTTTGATAATTGTTCTTTGGGGGTGGGGGGAAGGGCCTGGAGGGCCTTTTTTAACAATGGTGCTTTCTGGAAGCTGCAGCTCTAAAGTCTCAGTCTCATTCTCTGTAATCTAAATTGGTCTTAAGAAGCCAGACTGTGTTTGCTGTGCTGCACCATCCTCAGACCCTGTGTTGCAATGGCGTTTTTTCCCCTCAGAAAAAGGGTTGTGTTGGGTCATTGAGGACAGGGACTCTCGAGATCCGTGGGGGAGAATCAGTGTGTGAGAAATGCACCTCTCAAACTACTGTTTCTAACTAGACAGCTTTCAGTTTTTGAGACGATTTTTTAAAGAATTTATTTGCTTTTCATACCCCTAACAAACTTTTGTCAAAGAAAAACAACCCCCATTTTCATTCATAAATTCTCTTTCATTTTAAAGAACCTGCTGAAAAGTGTGGGGGGTCTTGGGCAAATGACAGAATAGATAAAAATCTTAAGTAGTTTGGTGAAAATGAGTAGCTAAAGCTTAAGTCAACTGAGTTTTATAGGTTACTGAGAAGTAACAGATACAGAAAATATTGGGATTGCAAGAAACGTGTTAGGTTTTCTGTGCAGAAAGTCAGCAGAGATAGCTTCAGTGCCTCTGTATGCCATCTATATTATGCCTTATTATGAAAAGATTTTAAAGTACATCTACTAGCAATGTAAAATTTCAGTCAATAGAAGAGGTATCTGGTAGCTTGAGTGCCATCCTTCATCCTTGAGCTTGTCTTACTAGAGATTTCCATCTGCAGATGTTGAAATTCTCTTTGAGAACTACTTACTGTGCTTACAAAATGTATATTTCTCTCCTAACCAGTAATTTTCTGTGAATAGGGTTTTTTTGGGGGAATTCTCTTTGTTCTTGATTGTTTAGATTTGCCTTACTGTTACATGGATTTTCATTTCCATGCTGCATCTCCTAAACCATGATCTTTACATCCTTCCTGCCTATTACTGCCACACATGAATTTACTTCTGTTATGTCAGTATTTTTTATTTATTTATGGCACTGAGTGAATCAGCTGTGAAACAGAAATTGTGCTGTCCATCCTCAGCCCTTTGGGATTCTTTGAGAATTTGTGATTTCATTGTTAATATCAGGGGATTTGTACCTGAACATTCAACGTTGTTTCACCAGAAATTGATGCTATGATGAGAACAGGGTGGCTATGATGTATAACAGCTCTATCCTCTGATAGTGGAAATGGGCACTGGAGTCCCAGCTGCATTAATTGAACCGATATTTGTGGTTCAGAGGGCTGGCAAGTGCAATCCTCTTCTCAGCAGTCACCCTCTGGCAAAATGAAGGTGCATCTCAGCTTTGCATTGTTCTGATAAAACATAAACCTGAGATTTTTAGAAGCCAGTAGAGGATTGGAGTGCATTTCTTCTTAGGCACCTCTCTAAATGCATCATTGGGAGGGCTTGAAATTTGGAAGGAGAGAATGAAAAAAATGTTTTGAATTTTTTTAAATTAAGTCTTCGGTCTCTCATTATTGCTCCCTGTACACAGAGATTTTCTGCTCTTGCCCTTAAAGAACCTTTCATTAGCTCTCTTTGTCTATGCTTTTCAAGAATACACAGCAAAGGAAGAGAAGCCAAGGTGTGGGCATCACCGATGGGGCAAATGTTAAGATATGTTCCTCTGGGAAAACATTTATTTGAGTAAAAGGCTCAAGTGATCAGACTGACTTCCTCCAAACTGTTCCTTCAAGATCTTTCTGCTCCTGCCTCCTGCAGGACACAGAACAACTGTCTCCCTGGTTTTCTCTTGAAATTTATTTCCTTCACCATTCTGTGGTCTGTCCAGTGCAGGCACTCGATTATTTCCTGCCCACCCAGAGCCAGCCACCCTGGCTGCATATATGTTGTCTGAATGTGTTATTTGCTAGCAGGCCAGATGCTGAAACACCACAGTTCAAATTAACTCCTCTCTGGGGTCTCTGCTGGGTTGGTGCCACCATGATGAGACTGACACAGGGTGCAGAAAGGTTTTCCTGTATTGAGTCCACCTGCAAGGCTCTGCCTGCTCTGCCCCCAGGACAAAGGAACATTAGCCAACTTACTTGGGACGGACACTCAACAGAAAGGCTTTTTGACCAGCTCTTTTACATGCTCTTGCCTGCTATGGCACGTCCTTGCTTTTTGTCATAAGCACCCTTCTTCTTTGCTATGGAGCTTTAGAGACAAGGTGTTTCTCAGCTATTTGATAAATTTCAGCATTTGTTTTAAATCCATTTCATTTAATGCCTATGTTTTTTTACCTGAGACACTGGTTTTCAAGGGCATTTAGGCACTGCCTGTATTGCTGGTGGTTTTTCTATACCTTTTAATGGAGTAAAGTGACTGTGATTCCCTCTCCCTCCCTTCTGTCTCCACTGATCCCTTCTCAATCCTAATGCTTATGCTTTCCTACGGAGAAGTGATAAATTGCCCAGAGTGGAGTTTGATGAGGTCAGATGTTACTGTCGGCTGTAAATCCTTCCTGCTTCTTGGTTCAGCAGCAACCTCTGGCCTTGGACTTTTATGGGTCTCCCAGTGGAGGAGGGACAGGAGTGGTATCACTGTCAGCATACCAGAGTGATTTGCAAGAGGGTTTTACTGGAAAGCTTCATGCATCTGGAGAAACTCCCCCATGCCCTGGGAAGAGAAAGAAATCTTCTAATCAGCAATTTGTTCCTGTAGGTAGAGCTCTCCTGCTTACGTAGCACAGGCCTGGCTGCTCCTCGTGGGGCAGAAAACCAAGCAGTGCCTCAGGATTAAATGATCTCTCACCACAGACAGCTGAGATGCAGTGTGTGGAGATATGTGCTGTGATAACAATTGCAGCAGTGTCTCCTTGAATCAGCAGTATGTTTACTTCGGTTGACATCCAGGTACATGCAAGGTGAACATGCATTACTTCTTTTGCTGCTAAATGTGATAGCCCAGTATAGGCTGCAAGCAACAAAGTGGAGACTGTCACCTTGTAAATCCAGTGTAGCTGGTGGCTACCTAAAGCTCTGCTCTCCCTGTTTATTCTGTGGGTATGCTAGAAGGAAAAGGCTGTGGGAATGGCAAAGCATGGCTACATGAACTCTACAAGTACTTGTGCCACTGCTGCACATAAGACACAGCAAGAATTTAATGGACACTTTAAACTGTACCTTTACCGCCTACATTATCTGCTAGGCACAGAGTCAGCCAGCCATTCTGCATGAATTAGAGGATGCAAGTATGTAGGGCAAGGGAAAATGCTTCCCTAAAACCCAACAAAATTAGTGTTGGCATTAGCTCAGGATAGCCAGTGCCACTCATTCTCCACAGATACTGCTATCATCAAATACATCACAAAACCTTAAATGTAGTTAGACAACATTTGAACAGAAAATGAAGCACTTCCAGTAGTGGGTGGGGCAGAAATTTTTGTGCAGAATTTTTTTTTATGATTAGGCAAAAGAGAAGTAAATATGCCTTTAATGCCTTTTTTTTTTTTTTTTGTGGGATAAAAATCAAGACATACCAGATAAAGAATGCTTGCTCAGAAACAGCTTTGTTCTGTAATTAGCCAGTTTAGAAAGACCAAATTTACAGTGCCACAATAGAGGAGCTGTTCAAAATGCATCATTGCTCTCCATTCGTCATGTATTTTAGCTTTGATTTTGGTAATACCTTTTGGGTAAGATTAAAACCCTTCTGACTGACTTCCTGGTTTTTTGGGTTTTGGTTTTTTTTTTTTTTGTGATATCCTTAATATTCAAGGAGGAGAGTAATTAGAAGATTCACATCAAAAATGATGTTTGTTTATTGGATTGTTGCAAGGTGTTGATGTCTTCTACCTTCTCTGTCTTGTCTCTTTAAACCTACAGGATCATACAAAGGAACATGAATAGCAGAATTTGCCTCCAGAACTTTTCATTATTAATGATGCTCTATGACTAAATTGGAAATCTGCTACTGTACCCCAAGGGGGTGATTAATTTAGCAGACTAGGAGTTTTGATTAAAAGGGAATGAAATGTCTGACACATAGTCTATTTATCAGTTATTATGATATTAAAACACTCTAATCATTGTGGTGCCTAAATTAAGGCTTCACAGCCTAAATGTCACTTCATAGTGTTCTTTTAGATCTGTCTGTGTGATGAGAGTTTATTATCGCAAGAGAATACAAGCGTATGTAGTGCTCTTTGATAAGAAGTAAGCAGTCTGCTAAGATCTGTGCTCTTTGCCCCTTTCTCATTTAAAGAGGAGATGAGAGAAGATTTTTAAGATGTGATTTGTACAAATAATGCATGCAGGACAAGATGAAGTTGTCCTTGATGTCCCCAGGGGTTATGATGCAAACTTTGTCAAAACTGGATGGGGCCTAAAGGACACAGAAAAACATCTCACTGGTCTAAGGATTTAAGTCTAACCCAGTTCCTTCTAGAAACCACATGTGCTCTGATACGTTCTCTGAGAGTGAAATCTCTGTCCTTAAATTAAAGGTCTGGGCAGAAATCAGCAGCAATCAATCAAGAATGGTAATCAACAGTTGGTGCTACATGTGTCATTGAAGTCATTTGCAGACAAGTAGGAAATGAGAGCAGTAGATCACATGCTTCTCTACAGGTGCCTAAAAAATGGCTTCAAGCCGTGGTGTTGACATGCCAGCCTTTGCAAGCTCCAGAGAGGGAAGAGGGAGGGTCAAGGAGCACTGTGAGACTGAGGAGCAGAGTGTATATGAAAAACTGTCAAGTACTGGGGGAGGAGTGGTGTTTTGTGTTCATGAAGGCTTGGAACTAAATCAGATCCCCAAACTAGCCATGTCAGCAACTCAGATAGACAGATAGGCTTTAATAGGAAAAATGCTACAATTGGACTAAGTTATCCATTGACTTGAGAAAACAAACAAACAAAACCCCACCAAAAAAAAAAAAAAAAGAAAAGAAAAAAATGCAGGGAAGCTGAAGTGGCTGAACGGCAGGTAAAACATATTACTGAAAGCAAGACGGCCTTCTTCAGATAGCTGGGGCCCAACAAATGGGAAAAGTAGACAGCCTCATAAAACCAGGCATTTTATAGGGGAAAAGGCAATAAGAAAGGCCAGAAGAGTTGGAGAAACTGAGAGAAATCACAGGAAAAAACCCTACCAAGTCATGTGTCAAACAGGAAGCCTGCTGGAGTCTGTAAGCTCAGTAAACAATAAATACACAGAAGGAGCATTCAGAAAAATTGAAAGTTTTGTGATTTTGCTGTGGAAGAACATAGAGAAGTTCCCACAGAGGAATTCCTCTCTTGTCAGAGTTGTCAGGGATGAAATAGGTCAACTGGTAACTGTATAATCTGCTAGCTTGAGTTCTAGTGCCAGAGGATAAGGACAGGTGTAAACAATTTCTTTAAACTGTTTCCTGAGAGAATCCTACAATAAATACATTGATAGAAGCTCTAATAATAACAGACTCAGAATGAATGGGAGCATCCATAAATATCATAGTGGCAAAGAGCCAGACAGGATTTTGAGATTAAAATAATGATTTACTAATCAGTTGAGTGGCACTGGGGGAGTCAGTGAGTGGGTAGGGCAGCACTCCTACACCTTTCCTCAGGTTAGCCTAGACATAGATTCAGGAGTTGTACTTCTTTTGATCTCTAAACTGTCCTGCACTGCACTGATGTATCTTCCAATCTGAAGACAGGCACAGAAGTTAATATCTTACTAAAAGAAAGACCCAGAACTGTAAATAGTTGTAATTTAGAGCTGCCTGGAGTTTAGTATGTGTTTTTAAGAGAACCAGGATGTGAAATAGAAGTGGAGTAACTACAGGGGATAAAACCAGATGTTAAAAGAGTGTTATCAGAGAAAACAGCACTTTGCAAACAATGCTTTTAAAGAGGTGAGGGATCAAGGGAAACGTGCCCTCTGATTTAATGGCAGAGGTGGGAAAAGGAATTCTCAACAGTCTCTGCTTTCTGGATTCATTCTACCCCTAGGTAAAAATCAGGGGAGATCTGTGGGAGTAAGAGATCTTTAGCAGAGGTTTTGTTTATAAAGAAAACAAGTAAGAAACTGGCAGAAGGTAAACACTTCTTTAGAAAAGGAATGTAAACTAATCCCTAGAAACCAGCCGGCACAAATGGGAAGCGCAGCACTTGCCTCCCCTCCGCCGGTGCAGGCTGGCTCGCTGCCCGCTGCTGGAGCTGCTGCAGGTGAAGATGAGCGAGAGGCTGCCTGGATGCTCTGCTCCCTCCCTCCCAGTCCCCGGGGCCCCGGCAGCGGTTTGCGGCTGCACGAGAATGACGAGGGCATTGCTCTGGATGTGACACCGCCTCAGTAGGGTCTTTAGGAAAGCTCTCTACAGCGATTCTCCCGAGTCCTGCAATAATCTGCAGCCTGAGTATGCAGTGCTGGTGGGCTCAGCATTTTCCTCTTTTTTATTTGCCTGTTGACGGAAAATATTGCTGCTGCCTCTGTGGCTCCTTTTAAAATGATGAAAAGCAGCAACACATTGAAACAAGTGGCTAACATTCCCTGTCAGGATAAGGGTGAGGGCAATTATGCATGGAGCAAGTAGCTTTGTATCACCTAGTTCTGCTTGGTTACACCAAACCCAAATTACATCAACAGACTGTGCCCCACAGAGGATGTCTGGTGGGAGTATGGACAGCTCAGCAGGCAGATCATTGGACAGTGATGTACACGCTCTCACTCCTGTTGGGATAGTTTAAATACTCTGTGACTGCAGCTGTCATCCCTGCCCCTCTGCTGGGGTTTGTATAGAGGGCTTTGGATGGTGGTGTCTCAGCTATTGGACTTGCACCCTTGACAGTAACTTAAACCACCAGGGACTGTGATGTCGAATCTCTGACCGCAGGAGATCTGGCCTTTTTCCCTATGCATAGCATGGAAATTCCTAAGTGAGAATCTCTGGTCTGTAGCCTCCTGGGAATCTGATCAGAGGACTGGTCCCATTTGTTGCTAAAATTCATGCACTTCGTCTTGTACACTGGGCTTCCATTATTTTCAGTGCAATGTTGCACAAGAACCCAAGGCAGTGTGTGAGTGAGGCAGAAAAGTGCTCGGCCTCATGGAAGCCTGGTGTTAGCCAGCACATGGAAGTAGAAGGAGTTTCTGCATTTCTGTGAGAATACTGAATTTTGTATGATCTTTTTCAATATCTTAAATTCATTGTTCTGGGTGTTGATTTAGTGACCTGGAGCTTTCCAAGGTGGAAATTGTTAGAGAGAAAAAACCTATCCATGAGTTAGTGGTAGAAATATAGCTAGCCTTTTATCTGCTTTCCTGCTTTGATATCTCTAGAGCTTACCTGAGCTGTCTGTCATCCAAAGGACATTTTTATACCTGTGCCAATAAGCAGTGGAGTGTTCATGAAGGGCACAGCACAGTGGCAGTCTGTGAGGGATGCAGTGAAAGGCTTTCATTTAACATCACCGTACACGGCAAACCCAATTTTCAGCTGTATGTATCAGCATGGCAAGTCTTCTTGTTCCCAGTCAGCATGCTACAGGGTGATTCAGAATACAGCTTATTGCAGGCTTTAGTTTCTCTTCCAAGATTCATTCCTTTTCATCCCTTTCTGTGCCAAGTGTAATAAACAGAACAGGAGCTGAAGGCAGTTTGGCTGGGGAAACAACATTCAATAATTAAAAAAAAAAAAAAAAACCAACAAAAACCAACCCTGCAGAAAACAAAACAGAACAAAAAGGCTGGTCAGTAAAAGAGGTAGAAATATACCTTTGCTGACACAGGACGAAAGTAGAAAAAGGAAAAGACACATCCGAGCTGTTTCTCCTGCCCTTCTCAACCAGCCTGAATGGAGATTGTGAATAATAAAGTATAGAGATCTCACCGTTTCCTATCCAGACAGGCAGTGCTTTTTCAGAGCTCCCTTATTACTGACAGCCCATTGAAATCAGAATGGCTGACAGCAGTGTGCCTGGATAGCCCTTCTCCCGAGAAGTGAGGACACCAGCTAGGTGGGAGGTTAGAGTGCCAGGTGAATGCTCTGGTCTCGAGTGCCCTCAGGAAAATGAATATTGGCATTTGGCCCTTAATACCTTAAGTAGCCTGGAGAGAGTTCTAGAGAGCTGGAGTGTGTTGGGAGAAAAATGGAAACAGAAAGAGCAAGACAACAAAAGAAAGACACATAGGTTCTGCTTTCTTTGTGTGCTTGAACCTTTTGAGTACATAGAAATGCAGATATATGAGATCTTAAAATGCTGCACTTCTAACAGCTCCTTCCCTGGTATTGAGTGTGAAGAATCCCATAAGTGCCAGGTACTCCTTTTGATGGGGGGAGGATCATCACTGGGATTGAATCCAAATGCTAACTATTACAGATGAGCACTGCTGTAGTAACAAATTATCCTGCTGCTTCTTATAGTGATATTCCTGTCTTTCTTTTTCAAGGCATTCTGAAACAAGAAAATTACACAGATGTACCATGGGGCTGATGTACTTTAGCAATTCCTGTGTTTCCACGTTTTATCTGGACTACTGTGGTTTGGTACTATTCCCTGGGAAGGGTTAAATAGTGTTTGGTGTCTGGCTCTGCTTCCCAGTACCTGTTGGCAGTTTCCTGTGGGAACCTGGACAGAGCAGCGGAATCATTCAGACACAGAGTACTGAAGGTTCCTGCTAGGCCAGTCAGTTGTGATAATCCACTGCCTACGACCTCATTAAAACAGCCTGATTGGGGCTGCTAATCACATAAATAAAGAATTAAATTATAGCATTAACCTTCTACAGGGAAACCTGCCCTGGCAACACTGACAGAATTAGATCTATTAATTATTTAGAGGGTCATTTGATAGAAATGTATATAGATGGCAGATTATGAGCACTTGAAGCAATAAGTTAACCATAAATTTTTGCTCTGATAAGAATATTTTCATATTTTCCTTTTAATGTCCTGAATTAGAAGCCACCTTGTTTGGTTTTTTTTTAATAAGACAGTATCATCACATATCATTTATCACAGGCATATCAAATAGAAATACTATGCCCCAGCATAGTATTTTTGTGCTCCTTCTGGCTCTTGAAGCTCCTTTTATGTTAGAAATTCTTCCTGTGCAAACAGAGTTTTCATAGATAAATTCAGGGCCAATTCCACACTTGCAGTAAGGCCTGAAGCTTCTTTGGTGGCCAGGGTGTTCAGAGGACCTGAGCATATTGCCTTGCCACTACGGAACTAAACGTCAGTGTGCAGGAAATACTTTCTACAGGGGTCCTCTACCATTACCCGTGGAGGTATTCCATTCCATTCCATTAAGTGCCTAGCAGATTTTCCCTTCTATCTCAGAAGTGCTCAGAAAAAAAATGCTCTTGAATCAGATGGGATGATGAGCCCATTGTTTTACTGATTCTACTGGGCTTGCAGGAATGACAATGGTACTAGATAGGCTTGTTTGCTGACCAGAATTTGAATGTGTGTTTGCAGATCGCACACAAAAGAGTCGGGCATGTGGAGTGGAGGAGGGTGGGGAGACTGGAGGGGAATCTGTCATTATTTATGGAAATATCCAGTATTCATGGAGCCATCTGCTGTGAATGATTCAAGTCTGAGAAGTGTCATAAAATGAGAAAGCATAATGTAAAAGAAAAAAAAAAACCAACTGAAAAAAACCCTTTATATTTGTATCACCCAGAAACCTGAACCAGTGAATATATAACCTCAGAATCTCTCTATTTAAAGACGCTTTGTAAATTTTCCTGCCAGATTGAGAGATAAAGATAGATGATATTTCTCAGGTTCCTTTCCTCACCCTTCTTGGAACAATTAATTCCATTTGTTCATTTCCAGCCCTTTAATTATTGATCACATCATTTCCTTTTTTCTTTCTCACTGTTTCGGGCTACAAGGCAAGGGATGGAGTTGAAAAAAAAATGGTGTTTAGGAGACTGCTTAAGCCTTGAAGCATTGAGAAGGTCTTAACCACAGCCACAGTTTTCGCTCTGATAATGAGGCACCACTTTTATTGCCAGGATTTTATCAATACTAAGAAATTTTATTAAGGGTGGGACTCTCCTAACATTCCTTTGGAGTAAGTCTCAGGCAGAGGCTGGTCTGCTTCCCTGTACTGTGCCCTCTCAGTTCAGATAATTCATTTATTGATTTGCTCATGATGTTCTGTAAAAACTGAATATAGACAAATCATGGAGAAACTGAGGCAGAAAAGAGTCAATGATCTGCACAGCCACACAGAAGGCTACTGAGAAAATCAGGAATAGACTGATCTTTCTCAACCATGTCCCTGAGAGACGTAGTCCAAGACCTTGCCTTGGAAGCTGTTGGGAGGCCCTTCAAAACACTTTTTATCTTTGCTGCTTCCATGTATTTTGGTTACAGTTACAGTGGCACAGGATGTTACCAGCAGAAGCTGTCACAAGACTGTGTGTGATTGTCTTGCTGTATCTCATTTCCTTTCTACCACCTTATTCTCTGTGCCTTGATGGAAAAAAAAAAGCTGACTTACCAGGACAATGGCATGTTAGAGCAGAAATTTATCTTCAGCCTTATTTCTTCTCCTAGAGGGTCACAGTCCAGGACTATGAATTTTAAAATCTTACTATTTTACTGGCTTTCAGAAATACTTCCTTGCTTTTAATTTTCTCAATCATTCATATTGGATTGTCTTGACATCCTGCAATGTTCCTCTTTGCTGTGCAGGGCTGCCTTTCTTCTTCCACTATTCCAACTTCATGCCTTAAAACTACCATCTCCATGCCAGCAAACATATAAGGATGTGGTGAAGCATCACAGATTTCAACTGATGGGGTTAAACATGCTCTAAGTGCTTGCTCTATGCCCCTTTATTCCTATTTTGAACAAACACCTTTCTTCATGAGAAAGCCAACAGAGCAGTAGCACAGATGCACACCCACTGCTTCTTTCTCTCTGGATGGGAGTTTTGTGATTTCCAGGGGCTAAGGCCCTACCAGTGCAAAACTAGATTATCATCATTAAAAAAAAAAAAAAAGAAAGCACTTTAAGAGATCATCTAGTGGCTTCTTGTTCTTCAAGGCAACATCACCTCTACCTTTTTGTTGTCTGACATGTTTGTCTTGCCTTGAAAAATGAGCCATAGTAGAAGCACAGCCATTACTTTCTGATGCTCAACACGTCTAATCTAAATCTCCCTCAGCCACAACTACTTGGTCTGCTCACTCTGCATAGAGAGAATAGACTCTGTTTTTCATTTCTGCCTTTTGCAAACCTGCAAGTTGTTATTTGGTCAGCTCTGACTTCTCTTCTGCAGACTTGTTTCAGTTCTTGAGGCACTTGTGCTTAGCCCAACTGTAATGCTCTTAAAGGCAGGTTTCATATCTTTGAAGAAAGATGCTTCAGATCCTGGTTCAGGAGACAGCAGGTGTTAGGGTTTATCCCCAGTATCTCCTTAGCTCTAGAAACAACTCCTTCCTTTTTTGTATATTGCTACCCTTCAGCTGTGGGTTTGGTTGGGTTTTTCCAGAGAAAAACTGAAGCAAGAGCACCTGGCTATGAATTACAATGCTATGGGATAGTCACTGTAAGGTTTTGGACAGGTCATTTGTTCCTTTCTTTAATTATACAGTGCTTGTTCCAGCCACGCTCATGCTGAGTAGCACCTCATTCAGTCAGCAACCCCTCAGTAATCAATATGTCTGCAGGGGAAGAAATACTGTGTACCAGGTAAGGGCACTCTTGCTTCCCACTGCAGGCCACTCTTTTCTCTCAGCTTTATCAAAAGTTATGCTTAGGCCAGTAATGAAAAAGTGATTGCATGAAGACATCTGTGAAGTACACAGTCACACTGTCTGCAGTGCACTGGAGAATGGTCCTTTGTTTGCTTGGGACACCAAACCCATTGCAAAAAGCAGAATTTGCAGCTAATCACCACAGTGATTTGAATTTGCATTTAGCCATTGTGCTAATAGAGGCAGCTGGAAAAACAAAAAAAATCACCACAAATAAACACAGCCATAAGCACTGACAGTTTTCAGCATGAGGAGCTGCTGGAAGTAATGCTGATGCCTCCAACCCAGAAATCTTTTCAATGTGAAATGATATATATGAGGCCAAAAGAGAAACACATTTTGTCTTGTTTGCTTAGACTCCAGAATATATCTCAGAGTCTCTGGATGTAATGATTGCTTAGGCAAGTCAAACACTGTATATCACCTGCTGAGCATCTGATTCATTGACTGAGTGGATTGAAGCCAATTTAACCAGCTGGAATCTGTAATATTGACTTCAATGGTGTGATACTGATCTATATCACATGGAGGATTTGGCCCAGAGACAAAGGGAGGCAGTGTTTCCTTTGGGTGACATCTTCCTACAAGCCAAGACAGCATCTGTCTTGTGCAGCCTGGTTGTCCTAGAAGTAGCATGTATTGCTCATGGGGTACCACAGGGTTTTATTATTCTGTGGATCTTTTTTAGAGAGGATGGCAGTCGGGGACAATGGCCAATTTCTTCTGGTTCTGTCCTTCTACTTCACAGCTGGTACCATCCTACAGCAATTCTGGGACCAATTGTCTGCGTGTACCGACTCCTTTTGTGCAGATTTCTGTGAGTGGGTTTGCTGCTGTATAACATTATTCTGGGGGAAGGGAGGAGGCTTAACCTGGCTCTGGTTTTTCCTTTTTCTCTTCCACCTTGCTGAGGAGACAGACCAGACATAACACCCCCCATGCTCTGCAGAGAGGCCCCACAGGACCAAGTACAACACGTAGGCATAAATGGCAGCAGAGGCAGGCAAGACCATGCTCTGAGAGTGCTGTGACAGCCCTGGTGCTCAGTCTGTAGACATGAGAGTTATGATACTACAGTGCTGTTGCTCATCTTTATTTTCTAGCTAAGTGACTTCATTTCACTAAATCTCTCCAGCTTTCTCTATCTCCATAACCAAGAAACCAGAGGGACTAAAGGCTAAGCAGAATTTATTATTGCTCTTTATTATTATCATATCTTTTGTCTTCTTTTTAAGATTCATGAACCTCCACTCAATTAATTCATCAGAAGCCTGAAAAAGCTAATTGTGCGTTCATATATTTCCAGAGGCACGGGCTCATTCCTATACCAGATGTCAATAATACCTGATCCGTGCAAATGGAGCTGAGTTTGTGGCAGCCTGCTGCCCAATCTAATTAATGTTGTGACTCCAGTCCACCCTAAGCAGGAATGGAGTTTGAGTTTTGCGTAATTGTAAGGCCAGGGTGGGCATGGTGAGAGACGGGGATCTCAACTCTGTGTCTCCAAGGCTGAAGTCCGAAATGCCTATCCCCCATTCCCAGGGGTCCAGACCTAGGAAGGCAATGGAAGGGGCTGACTTTTTGCAGAGGAGAGGGCTTGGGAAAATCTGCAGTGCACTGCCCAGACTTAGCAACTGTTGGAAGAGGCAGAAGGAACTAAATAACTTAACTGAGGATCACACCAGGTGCTTCTCTAGTTTTCTTTGATCGTCTTGGTGCTGTTGTTGCCCCTGGGCCAGACACTGCCAGACTGATCCCTGCACAGCACTGTTGCACATGCTGGGCTCCCCAGGACAGCATCAGGGCTTTGGTGACTTATGAAAGTGATGCTTGTTGGATAAGTCCATAGGGCCAGGACCATGCGCATTGTCACCTCATTGCCTCCTCCAGGCAGGAGGATTCTCCTGTCTTTGGGGAAGATGCTTTTCTCAGGCCTGGATGAAATTTTATGTTTTCCAGAGCAGTTTGCAGCCAAGCACTGCTTGCTTTTATTTTTGTTGTTCCTAACATTATTAGCACACAGCTTGCTTTCAAAGATAACGATGTGGAAAAACAATAGCATCTTGCCAAACTCCTTCAGTGTACCATTTGCAGGTTGTGCTATTTTATCAGTGTCTTAATATGTACATTGAAATGGTGTGTAAACTCTGTTTTGTGAGCTACAAAGGGAATGAAAATATTGAAATAAATCCCTCCTTGCCCTGTCAAACAGACCTACCTTCTGATACTCTTCCTTTTCTATCATTGTGCTGTATTGTAGGGGTCTTGTTTAGCATATAAAAAACTATTGCTGCACTCTATTATCAAAGACATATTTGTTAAAACACGCATATGAAAGGATTTGTAATTGAAGAACAGCTTTGATATATTTAATAGGATGTAAAACTGCCATCCCTTTTTAACAGGAGATGCTTTATGTGCATTAGAAGTAATATAATAATGCCTCTTCACTGAGCTCTACCCATTAGCAGACTGTGTTCTCCCTTTCTTTTAGTTAATCTTAAAACTTCAATGTAATCTAAACACATTGACATCTTTTTTTTTTCTCCCCTTTCCATACTTGCATGTGCTTTGAACTGACCTTTGTTTCAAATAAGGGCTAGCAACAAACATGGCATCAATATCCAGTGCCTGGGTGCTGCCTGACAGATGGTCCATAAACCAGCACCTCTCCTTGCCTTAGGAATGTTAACAGTGATGGGAGTGTGGCTGCACATGCAAGCAAGCACGCATCGGAGTAACCTTGTGGGGAATGAGCAGCTAGAATGGCATTCGTTTCTGTATTCCCATGTCTCAAATGTAATCAAATACCAGAGCAGCAGAAACAGAAGATGACAATCAAAACAAAAATAGTAATAGCTTTAATAGCTGTTTCTGTGTTTCAGTCTCAGAGTGTTTTACGAGGAAGCATTGTTAAATTCAGGAAATAAGGATGTAAGCTGGTAAAAAGAAAGTATTCTAAATCTGACTGGTGTTTTGGGGTACTTGTAGTTTGGTGTCTCATCTTACACAGAGCTGTTCTCTATTCCTTTCAGAACTCAGGATCATGGACTAGTTTTCAAGCTGGCTAATCTAAATTATTTGTTCTGGAAATCTGGAAATCCAGCTGTCTCTGGACCTTCACAGAAGAAACCAGGAAAGAGGCCATTTCTCCTGATTTCCAGGCTAGTACCTCACCAGCATCAAGCAATACATCTTAATTATGGTGGTTGTACGAATAGTCACAAAATGCCTGAGTTACTGTTACTTCATGAAAACACTGAGACCGTCAAAACTAAAGTATCTCCCCCTTGACTCAGAAACACTACTGTATTGGCCAAGTTCAAATTTCCATTGTGACTCTGCAAGTGTACTTCCTGCTTTTCCTGGGAATATCTTTTGGTTCATTTATTCATGTGTCTTTCCACCATGAAGGTGTTGTGGTTTACAGGAGCTGGACAGCTGTGAGCCATGGATGTAGTCCTTTGCAGAGTAACTTTGCATGTGTTCTTCTTGTTTTAGTGGCAAGGGCTGGGCACTGGCCTGGCACACAAGCGAGGTGCATGTTGTGAAGCCCATGTTTTGGTGACTGTAGGGATGTTGCTGTCATCCAGCTCTGTTTGTAGGAGGGAGATGCAAAGCTGTGACTCTTTGTTTCCCCATGAAATTTTGGAAGAATTACTCTTCCTATAGGCTGACAAAGTAATTGGGATGGCATCGATGTCCATCTCTCAAGTGACTCAGCCTGAGCATTCTTTCTAAGAGTGGCCTGCTTAGGACTGGAGTTGACCAGCACTGCAGCTTCTGCTGCCTCTACTGCTATTCTTCAGCAGTGTTTCTAACCTGGATCTTCTGGCCTGCACTGCAGCCCAAATAGCCAGGGCAGCAAGTGGATGTATACATTCAAGCAATGCTGGTATTTGAAAGACCTGTTAAGCTGTGTATGTAAATATTAGAATGTCAGAATATATTCTACTGGTATAATTCATGAATGTCAGACAGAAAACTCCATTTCATATAGAGAAAACAATACAATTCTTCTCGTAAAGGGAGGTAGTGCAATTCATTCAATTTGCATTTGGATATTGCTATTGTTCAATGTGTTGTGGGTGTGGGTGCATACTGCAAGAATCACACAAGGCAGTTTCAATGTTTTCTGAAACTGGTTCTCTTTTGCAGATGTAAATCCAACTCCCACCTCTGCCAATATATGAATTCTAAAAAAAACAGGTGTATTCATGAAGTGTCTGGCTTGTGGAAAAACACAGCCTTTTTTCTGATGAAGCTGGTCTGCAATTTGGGCTGATGTAAGGTAGGTGTAAATTGAAATTAAATTAAAAAATGTCAAGCCACCATTCAGGGATATTTTCTCTGTTTTCAGTTTCAGCACACAACTTCAGTGGGCACAGTCAATTGATTGTCATAAATTCCTCAGGTGTTAAGTTAAATCTAGTGAAGTGGTGACCAGCTACGTTAGGTCAGATGAATGAAACATTTGAAAAATAACTGAATCCAAAAACCAGAATGGGATTTAGAACAAGCTGTTAGAAGAAAAGTAGTAGTACAGTCTACAGTAGTACTACAGTCAATGCATCATAAAAATTCTAGTCTGTTTATTTTTCAAATTAAAAAAAAAAAAAGAGCCCTGTTGGTAGATGAGGTCCAGAAAAGTCTTTGACAAAGCCCTGCAGTGTGAACTCTGTGTGAGGAGTAAGTTCATCCCAGACCTAGACAGACTGATGGAGAAAATTAAAAGTTATTTACCCATGTCAGTCAGCTTCTGGACTATGCCTTTTCTGATCAAATTAGGTCTTACCCTTTTCTTGCAGGACAAAGCCATTTACCACATCACTAAACAGAAAATTAAGAAAATTAATTATAGTTGGCTGCTGGATGTAGAATGCTTGTCACTGGGACTAAATCCAGTAATCCCCATAGATCTCCAGGACACTGGACACAGGTAAATGATACGGTTCTGGTTTTTACTCATATTTGGTTCTGTATTCAGGTAGCTAAGTTTTCAAAGCAATCATCCTCACAAGGGTAAACCTGTTTCAGTCAGGAATATCAAGTGTAAGTCACTTGAGGTGACCTCAGCATGTGTATGTTTAAATGTCACTATATTTGAAGCTGTTCAGTCCTTTCTTAAGAGCAGGGGCAAATACTCCACAGACTTTTAATTGTAGCTCAAATGTTTAGTTTTTCTATCCTCTTTTAATTACACAGTAGGTGTGTGAGGAAACTATTTGGGTAGAATTAAGTATAAATATGCATGCTAATAATAATATGCCTTCTCTATGTGTAGAGGTCATGAAGGACTGAAAGCAATACTGCATTATTTCAATATGCTTTAGTGGTTCATTTCACGGAAAAAAAACTAAACAGGATTTACTTAAGACAGAGGATTCAGAAAAAAAAAAAAACATTGAAACAAAACATTCACAAATGTGTGTATGAACTGCAATGGATCAATAACAAAATACCTTGATTTTAAAAAGGAACAAACTCTATTTTAAGCAACTGCCTACGGCCTTGTCCACTACATGACATGCAGAGTCTACCTCCTGTACTTCCTTTAGGGTCAGGTCTTTCTTATCAAAGAGAATACATTGACAGAGAAAGTCACGCTTTAAGTGTGCTTCAGAGAACAACAAAATTCTACCTGTTGGCCAAATAAATAGAAGTGGATTCCTGAAGAGACCCCTCGGTCTGGGAAAACAAGTCTGTTTACCTGGAAAAGGCATGCATAGAAGCACAAAAGGCACATGTAGCCTTGTCTGAGACACATTAATTGCAGCTACTCTAAATATTCCCAAAACACAATAGGAAATATGTAGTTTAACACTGATCATTTTTGTTCATAGGAACAATGAAAGCTGCATTTGAAGACACTACCTTTGCAAGAGGGAAGGAGAAGACATGGATTCAATGTTAGTTCTTTGCCAAAGCATAGTATGGAGCTCTGTGAAGGACCCACAAGTACCAGCTACACCCACGGAGCAGAGGTATGGCATTTCCAAAATTAGCGCTCCCCTTCACGCAGAATTAGTCTTCTGGGAATTAATTTCTTCCTTCACTCTCTGAAATGTGCAACAAATATATTAACCTTGAAACACCTTTCTGTCTTTCCTAAGCCTTCCTGAAAATACACCTAGAAGTCCTAGTCCTCATGTGTGAGGCTGAGAAGGTAATGTTAATACAGTCTGCTTCCACAGAGAATTCCATCAAGCATGACTGATGCATAGCCCTGGACATGCAAGAACAGAGTGGTCAGTCTCCCCTGCGAAAAAAACACAGGTTCAAACTGTCCTTCTTCTATAAGGTATTAATGATGTTTTCTTTTATTAACAGTGAAAATTTATTACTTATTTTCTCTCTTCACAGACATGTGGCAGTGGAACAACCCTTCTTCATGCTGTGTCAGCCATGTGAAGATTTCTAGATACGTCAGTTCTGGTCTGTGAAAAACAAATATCAAAGCAAAAGGGTGCAAGGGAGGATGAATAAGGATATGTGATTAACTGTGTGGGGGCAAAAAGTCCACAGGGCTTTTTGGTCCCTGCAGTTTTCACAGCCTGACAATGCTCTGAGTGGCTGGGCCTGCCCAGTGCCCCCCATGCTGCTCTTAAAGGCAATGTCTCAGAGACCTGGGGGCTCATGCTCTAGAATTCGCTGGTTGGTACAAGTGCACTGGTGCTGGAACCAAGTCAATGAGTGGTTGCTGGTTCCTGAAAAGTTATTCTTTTAGCTGTTTTCAGGGTGATACTGACAGTGTGATAGAAACTTAGGTTCTCACCCCGGCAGCAGAGAGAAGGTGGGTCTCCTTCAGTGCAGCATGTCCCCTCAATAAAATAAACCATACACACTTTGCAAAGCTGTCCATTGGTGTGGCAATCTGCCCCTTCTGTGTGCCAGTACAGAGGCAAGACAGCAGGTGAGGTTGGATTTTGGGAAAAAGTTGCTGTTCATGTGCACAATGGAAAGTGAGGTCTCTTGGAAACCAGGACATTTATCTGGGTCATTAAACAGAAGCTGTGGGTCACTTACAGGAAATGGGGTGCTGTGGGTAGTGCCTGGAGAGTAATAATGAGAGCCAGGTAATGGCATCCAGTCAATTACAGTCCTACGTTGGCATTGTCTAAAATGAAAAAACCAACAGTCTAAAAGGCTGTAATACTGATTCTGTAGAACATTAAACTATTACTTTATGCTGATGATATCCTACTGTTAATTAAGGACTCGCATGCTTCCCCTCCTGCTTATAATGAATATTGCTCTCTGAGTACAAAGTTATCATTGCACAAAATTAATGACTTTGAGACTGCAGTGATGCAGCTTTCTGGAGTTTGCCCTTCAGCCCTGATCACCTCATGGAATCTTAAGTGGGCACCCAAAAATATAGTACAAATACTTGGGGCCTGATATTCACAAAGCCTCAGACAATGTAATTAAAAATCATTTAAATTCAATCATGAAACAGGCAGGAAAAGATTTGGAGGGATAGCCAGAGCTAAATAAAAGCAAACGTGTGTGATTCAGTTTGCCATCCCATCAGGTTGTTAAAGTAGAAATGAGGACATCATGTAAGTCAGCACCCTCAGAGTTACTGTCATAAAGGATCTCATGGCACTATTTCCCACTGGCAGCAACAGCTGTGTGTGGGTTGAGCTTCCTTTGAGCATAAATGTACATAAATGCCCATAAATACAATGACAAATTCTAACAATGACTAATAATTATATTCCTGACCCATATCTTAAAAAATAAAAAAAAGACATACAGTTAGGAATACTTCATCTAATACTGAAACTCAGCTGTTTCTTTAAAGGGTACAGAGGTGGATCACACAAATACCATATTCAGCACTACAGAACATGACAAAGCCTAATCTGTACTGCCAAGTTCACATTTACCCACAGCCCAGGCTTCTAATACTACAAACCAGCAAAATTTCCTTAAAAGTCACTGTAGAACTTACTGAATAGCTACAACAAATACAGTATATTTCAGATGACAGAAAAATCTCAGGATTTAAGGATGAGTTAAAGACAGCACAAGAAACACTGAAAAAGTACTTATCGCTCTCAGGGTGAGAAATATTATTCTTCTCCTTAAATGTCATCTAATTGGCCCAATTTTATGCAGGAAAATCATGCAGATTTTTACAAGTTTTTTATTCCTAAAAGGGATAATTTTGAATGAAAATTGCTGTATGTTAGATAAGATTGTCTTTTTTGTCCTTCCTCAGACTGTAAACTAATACTGACGGTAAGCAGAAGGTTGCATTTCAGTAATGGATGGAATGGATACATCTTTCTGGAAAGTACATTAAATCCTTAGCAATGAAAGAAATTATATAAATATAAATGAATTATTTTTGGACTGGCTTGAAAAATTAAATCATTACAGACAGACTTATTTGAACACTATCCTAAACAGTATGATTTTTTGGCCATTCAACATATTCTGTGGAATTAATTTTACCTCTGAAAAAAGGCAGGCAAGATCCACTCCAAAAAATGTGCTCAGATTTTTCCAGTCTATTGTGGGATTAGCCAGGTGGGGCCAGATAGCAGAAAGATCTTGCTGGGGAAATGGTCAAAACTGTTGTGCATGACACCTGCCTGACAAAACAGAAAGCCCAGATGTGGCAGAAAAGGCTGTGACACATATTTGTGATAAGATGGAGAGCTGGAAATAAAAGGTGCCCATGAATGAACAGTCTGGACAGCAACAGATACATGGAGAAGCCGTTGCTGGTACAAGAACACGATCTGTGCTGCACAGTAATGGCTATGCAGAATGTATTATCCTGCTATAAAATAGCTTTCCTAAAAGCTCCACAGCAAACACATGCAAGGTAGCACTGTAAATACTTAACAAAGTTTGCAGAAAATGCTCAGAGGTGAGAGTTCCTCTTCAAAACTGCAGCCTGAGAGGTGTGCTTTTCTCCTTCCCAGTACCCACATTCTCTGAGTTATATTCTTAGTAAATATCTGCATGGGAAATTGTCATCTTTCTGCACATGCATTCGAGTTTCACTGCCTGGGTGCACAGAGTTAAATTCACAAGGATATCTAAATTCACAGAGACACAATTATCAAAGATCTCTAACATGTTAACATTGTTTAAAGACTATGGAGCAACTTAGCCTCAAGGACAGTGTAGTTTCTCTTTCTGATCCATGTTTGGTTGTAGTAAACAAAAGGTCCTCTCATAGATCACTGATTAAAGTAACAAACAGAAGTAGGAATCAATAGAGACAGCTTAGTGGTAGATTTCTTTCAGAGTTGATTTGGGGTGAAGTGGTTCAGCTTATTGGTAAGAGGCTGTGAACAATAAGGTAACAAAGTCTGCTTATGTTCCTAAATTATTCAAAGTTTTTAAACAAAAAATTAATTCTAAGTACTTGTAGAAAGATCTATCAGAAACTGGCAGATAAAATCACAGATGAGGGTAAGGTTCAATAAATGCAAAGTGTAGCATAAATTAAAAAAAATGTAGTAGCCATACATGCTCAGGGGTGTGCTCTAAACCAGTTAAACTTGAGAGAGACACATCAGTGTTGGTCTAAGAAGTCAATAAATTAGAGGAAAGGAAAAAAAGAACAAAACAGGAGATAACACTGTGCTGTTGCATATCTCTAATACATGCCTGCACCCTAAATACCAGCTGCAGTTCTGGTCCTGGTCTCAGCAAGAATTCAAGAGTAACTGAGAAGAGTTTGGAGTTGGATTAGGAGAATAATCAAAGGAATTGGGCAGCTTCCTGTCCAGAAGAGATGATAGATTAGGCTTTGGTACTGTAGTAAAGAGATGACTGAGGGGTTTATGAGGAAAAAGATCTCATCTGGCAGAGTAGGGGAATAAAATGGTTACTATTTAGTGTTTCTCAGAATACAAGAACCTGAGGCTCCCACATTACATGTTCAGCATCCAGATTAGAAATAAACAGACCAGTGCTTTTACATATACTGCATATTTGAACCAAAGAACTACTTGTCACACACTGTTGAAAAACCCCAGCGTGTTCCCCAGTACACCAACAATCCACATGGGTGCAAAGCTTAATTGTACAAACTCATACAGGACCACAGCTTAAGGGCTATGAAAGGAAGATGCCACAGCTAACTCAGAAAATCTCCAAGATGTGGAGCACTAGAGGTTGCAAGGATATTGCTATACACTTCCTCTCTTTGCCTTGGTGTTAACTGCTTGTGTGAGAGGGAGCTCTGGTTTGACCCAATACAGCTGTTGTCTTGGCAGGTGAAGTAGTCAGGTTTGTTTACCCAAGATGAGCCCAAGTTCTTCTGCACTACATAGTTAATACTACAGCTCTTGGAGCATTACTATCTGCATGACCAGCTGAAAACAGTGGCAGAAAAATGTTCAGAGTGGTTCTGTACACCATGGATTTGAAAAATTAAATGAAAAAGCCAGAAAATTGTAAGAATAGAAGATAGTAAACTTAAGGGGACAGGAACAGATGGACACTTACTCTTGACACACAATTTGAGGTTGAAGCCAAATCATAAGTACAGCAGAGACTGAGTGTTAATCCAGACATGAAAACAACCAGCCTACATAAATTCTGTGCTGGATACTGACTGAAGACACAGCCAGGAGAAAGCTGTTTGGAAGAGAAGAAAATCAGGAGCACAGAGTCTGCATTTCTGCTCTGCTAAGGAAATGAGGCAGTGAAACACTGGCTAAACTGATAGAACTGAACTTAAATCAGGGACTAGCTTCTCATCTCAAATAAATCAGGGTGGCAGTAGCAAATCAGAGAATCAGCTATCTTACAGCTCTTCACTCAAGTCAATACACTTTAACATGGATATACCTGAATTGCTTAGTGTTGTTACAGAGATCAGGGTAGGTGTATTAAATTTTACCTATCCCAGTCAGACAGCCTAGGTCTGTTTTCTTTCACCAAAAAAATCCTGAACCACCACACTGCAAACTGTCTCTAATCAGCCTCATCAGAAATTAGTTTTCTCTGTGGCTCCAGTTGTTTATGACATTGACAGGAACTAAAGTTACTAGAGATCAGGCTATAGTGTTTGATTTTAGAGTACAGAGCATAGTTTAGGGTATTGTGGAGTGTGTCCATCACCCGAGTTCTGTGCTGGAGCTCTCTTTGGTAGACATAACAGCATGAAGCTGTGGCCTTTCAGACACAGAGGCCAATCGGCCTCTTCGCCCTATTTCTTGAGCTACCTCCAACTTTTCTCACAGGTTTTGGAAGCTTAAACGCTTGAGCTCTGTTTTTTAGCCCATCCTCTGGCTTGTTGACTTTAATTGCAAGTTCTCTAGGGCCTTAGTCTGGGTCTCTAGTTACTATCATACTACAAACTATATATAATAATAATTTTGTATTTGATCAGCTGCCTTGTAATGGTTTTTTTTCTTCTGGGCTTTAAACTTTTTTATTTGATTGCATCCTTGCCCTATTTCAAAGATAGAAAATAATAGATTTTCTAGAGAACAATCCCAAAAGTCCTATCTACAGCTGATCTGCAATTCAATATAATGGTTCTTTCATTTTTCATGATTTTTTTTCCTTTCAGATTTGAATAATATCATTTGTGTGATGTTACTCAATTTCTCTGTTTTAATTTGAAATCCTATTTTTAATCAATTAGGAAAAAATGACCTAATTAAGGAGTAATTTAGGCCAGCAACTTAAATATTGTTTTATAAAGTAGCTGCATTTAATTGGAAATGTGCTCAACTACTGCATTGCATTAGCAAGTAATTTGGAAGAAACAGTCAATGGGATCCCCTGACTGCTAGTGCAGAAATTATAGTGACAAGGCTGATGTACAGAGCAGTCTGATGAACTTGGCTTTTACTAATAGCTTTGCTATGAGCCTAAAGGTCCAAGCAACTGCAGCCACTCATTATGCAAGACACAAACACACACCAAGTGACTGCTGGCTACGGGGAGTCAGCACTGAGTAGTTCTGAAAAGACTTGATGGATATAAAGCTCAAGAACCAAGAACATGGAGAGGGGATCCAACTTGCTCACCCACCATCACCAGTCAGTGGCAAAGCCAGTAACAGACCTTGGCTGCCAGAGTGCCCCCATCCAGAGAACAAGGCTGTCATTAGTTAATGCTTGTGCTGGTAAAACTCCCTAAGAACTCCACACCACCTTTTTCTTTTTATATTTCTCCTTAGCTGGTAGAGATCCTGGCGTCAGGGCTGTCACTGCTTTCCCTAAAAATGCCCACATGCCACAAAAGGCAGAAGACTGTTTAAAAGCTCACTTAGCATTCTTTAGGAAAGAAATTCAGCTTTTCCACCCAGAGGATGCATTACAGGTCACAGGTCTGCACTGGTTGCCATTAGTTCCAGTGCAGCTCACTCCCTTGTTTCTGATCTCAGCTTTCCACTGGTGCTTTTCACCAGACCAGCACCACCACACAGATGGTTTTAGCATCAGAAAGGGAGAAGCTGTTGGACACTTTTGTGCTGTCTCTACTGTGTTTCATTCTCATTTACTATTGGTGCTTTTAGCATTGTGTACTTACAGTGGTGCTGTGGAAGAAACAGTTAAGACTCTGGCTCTGGGCATCAACACACTCATGAAAGGCCACTGGTTTCCAGGTGATCACCTGAGGTTTCTTCTCTGTAGAGTCTGTATTGCTGGACAAACTTATCAGCACATTATTTATTCATGCTGGCTCAGAATTTTTCCTCAGATAACAGCTCTCAGGGAGACACTTACAAAGGCCTTCCACACTGACAGAGCCCTTGCCACATGTTACTGCTTCATGACTGGGAACAACAGCATTGTATTCCATTAAAAAAAAATACCCAGAGGGTGCTTGCAGGCTCGGATCACTTAAGTTTTACACTAATATTTTTTGTCATTAAGTTTCATGTCAGGCCATTATTGTTTGAATGTTTTGGTTGCAATCTGAGCTACAGAGGCAAGAGATACTGTCATTCACTTGGTATCTAAGTGGCTGTAACACTAAGGAAGCTGCAGGAACTCGAGAGCTGCTGGCCAAAAGCCCCAGCAGGAACATGTGCAACTTTGTAGTGCTGCAAAGGGGACACTTGCTGGAGGGGACAGAAATTTGGCATTTGAGTAATTTAACCCTCAGCTACCAATGCCTCACTTCAGGCAGGGATCAGTGTCACTTGGCTAAGCAAAGCATGGAACAGCAGACACATTAAACTCACTGAGGGCAAGCTGTACAGCAAGGCTAGTGCTCTGCGTATCACCTCTAAAATTAAGTGTGCTTGCATGAAAGAACTTGCAGCTTTTCTAGTCAAATATTGAGTTCCCCAGGAGATCTCTGTGAGGCGAGCACACCTCCCGCACCTTCCTTTAAATCAATAGTAGCAATACATTATCAGATTGCCTGTTTCCCCAGATACATTAAATCTAGCGTGACAAAGGTGAAAATGTTGGCTGTTTGCAGCCTGACACAGAGTTGGCAAAACCCTGGGCCCTTCAAAAGTATCAGCTTTGATTTTAAATCGTGTCATACTTCATAAGAGAGGATATGCAGTCACCTAACCTGGTGGGCTCCTTCAGTGACAGCTTCATTTCAGCTTTCTGGCAGCATGAGCTCTGGAAAAATCAGTGCAGAATCCCAATCTTGCTGAGCCATATCCACATGAAACCCATCACATCAACAGGATCTCCAGACTTTCAAAGGAGTTTAGTGCAAGACATATCTCACCCTAATCTATGGAATTATAGTGGGATAAATTGCCCCACCTTCTGGAGGTGTCAACCTACTCCATCTTAGTTATTGAGTGAGAAGTTTCTATTCCAGTATGCACTCTGATATTTTAAGTAACTAAAACTTGATCATCCAAATTCTGACAAAGGAGCTTGTAGCAAAGACAGGGCCTGTTTGAAGTGTAAATTGCAAGTATACAAAGAAAAACTATCAATATTTGTTTGCCTTCAACCCAAACTTAAACACACTAAAGCAGTCTGACCTACATGGTGTGCAAGTGTTTCACACCACAGTAACATTGCCAATAACAACCATCAACATGGTGAGACTGTAATACAGCTGAGCAGAAGTGTCTGAATTACGTGGAATTGCAATGGGGGAAAAGGGAGACTTGGATACTAAAAGTAAGATAAATAATGCTAGGAGGTGACTTTCCCATCCCTTCTCTTTTTGAGGAGAGCTGAGTATCAAAAAACAATAAAGGGGTAATAAGGCAAAACAGGGAAGAATAACATAATGAACTTCTGTTCCAGCTTCCCTTCTGGAAAAGCTCTTGACTCTGATCTCAAGGACCTTGGCCACTGAAAGCACCAAGAGCTGTAGCCACCAGTGTTAGCTACACAGCATCAGCCTCATTCACACTCTTAGCTAATTTAGAATAAGATTGTTAAAGACTAATTATTTGAATAAGTGGTGTTAATGATTGATAGCAATTAAGAGCTAACCACTGGCAGTGTGCATTTGTTAATGAACGTCAATCTAGAAAAGTGCCGTTCTGAAGTTTGAAACCCACTTGATTTATCAGATGTTTAAACATTCCAGCCATAATAATTGATAATTCCCTCTCGGAAATACTTACATGATGCATGGATATTCATTTGTAATAAGTTGTTCCATTCCAAATGACCATCAGAAAATTCAGTACACAAACCCATTGACATTTAGGAAGAATTTCAAGATGAAACCTCTCTGCATTCCATTCAAAAACATCAAAACTGAGCATTACTGCTCCATGAACAAGCCTGGCAACCTTCAAATGTGATCAACTAAAACCACCATAATTTGGTGCACAGATTAAAAATCCAGTTGGATTCCCTCTGACTAAAGACACAGCTTTAAGACCAGGATTTCTTCCACCAGCTTTAGAGGCCAAGGTTTTTGATGAAGAGCATAGAGGGAGAGTGCTGCCTCAGCAAGTGTGACTCCAGTGCTGGATAATCCACTTTGGAGGCACCTAATTCTATTTTGCAGCACAGACAATCTATATCTGACCATCCTGTGCTAAAGAAAAGGTTTTCTAACAAAGGAGAAACCCAATCAAAATGACATTATCCCAAATATATAATGACTGTCACAGTACAATGGCTGCTGTGCATTCTTCTGACACAGAATGGGAATGGGCTTATAAGAATCTCCACCAAGAGCATTGGATACCAGTAAAAAAAGTTGTAACACAAAAAAAAAATCTGGATGCCAAAGCCAGATAATATCTGTTATATAACATTACAATATTTATTATATAAATACCTATTTGTATTTTGTTTGTTTGCGATTGTGGGTTTGTTTGTTTCGTAGGGTTTTTTTTAACTAAGAATAATTAACTACTTGACAAAAGCATGAGGAGAATAGCAAATTAGAAAAATACACTGGTCCATGATTAATGGACTAGGATAAGCAAGTCGGTTGCCATTCTGCCCCTGAAATCAATGAGTTAACCAAACTCTCAGCAGAGGAGAGAGGTTGTTGGTTTGTGGTTTTTTTCCTTAAAAGTACGAGCAATCAGTGCTCACTAATCAGCACCAGACTAGACATTTAAGAGGGTCCACAACTGCAACTGTAAGCACTTATGAATTCCTGTCTTGACTGAGCATAATGATGTTTTACAGAATAAAAGTTATGTACTTAGTACACAAAGTCTGATAGACTGGCTTGGTTTTGTTTGCTTTATATCTGGAAGGGAAGGCTGATTTTTACATGCCAGCTCTGACTTTTAAAGTTCGTTTGAAAACATTTGTTTTCAACCAGTAGTGTCTAAGCTGGTGTCAAAACTCAATTTTCCTTCGTTCAACTGAAAAATGTTAACACTACATCATCACTTGAAACACAAGAGCTGTTTATAAATGGCACATAACATGAACTCTTAGCAATTAAAAATCCCTTGTACAAGCCTAAACCAAACAGAAGGTACAGGAAGAAATGGGAAGAAAGGCTGCATTTGTGTCAGAGGTAGCTCAGCTTGGCAGATGAGCAGCTTTCCCTCTTATAACAGAGAGGTGCTGCTTCTACCTGCCTGCACAAGGGCCAGCAGTAGTGATGGTACTGGATCAGAAAGCCTGAGCTGTGCCAGGCGGTGGCATTACAGGCATCAGCCCAAGTCAGAGAAATGTGCTCAGAGTGGCTGGTGCCAGAATGCAACGATTTAAGAGGTAAAAAAAACCCAACAGGAAATAAACCCAAATGAAAGAGGATTAGATGGTGGACAAGATTATCCTATAAACAGGCCCTCACTTTTGCTTCCTTTTAATATGGCCAGGGGGCAAGGAAACCCATGTTTCCAGTTCTAATGGGCCTTGTTGAAGGCATTAAGACATTTTATAAAGAATGAGAGGCTGAGGGATTAGGAGTGACGGGAATTCACTGAGCATTCATGAATTAGCATCAAAGGATGTCTGACTCCATGGAAAGTTTTAAAAGCGGAGCTAAATGGAGATACCATTATAGGAGGAAAATGGCATGAACATTTTTCTAATTAAAAACAATGTTGTTATTATATAAGTATAGCTCATTATACATATATGTTAATTTCTCTCCTGAACTTCAAGATATAGAGCAGACTGAGAATTTCTATTCAGTCTTGCTTATCATGGAAGCACAGGGGATATTAACTTTTGTAAGAGGATTAGTGGATGCTTGGGGTCTGGGTCTAGAGTGGGACTTCATGGCATGACTGCAGCCTACACAGCCCATACAAACACTAAATGCTGCAGCTGTGTGTGCTAAAGAAAGGCAGAAAAAAATCAAACCACTTTTATTTCAGAAAAATGGCTAAGAAAAGCAGGCCTTTTAGAAATCAGCTCTGTACTAAGCACAGCTACCTAGGAGTAGGGTTGTGTGGCTGACAAGTGCTGTGTCCACCAGGTCCAAGTGGCACAGCACCCTGATGGGTGAGCAAACACTCAAAGCAATTTCTGAACCTTTGTGTCTGTATGTGTTCATTGCAAAAATGGCTCACGCTGCTTCCTGTGCTAATGCTGCCTGAATTGTGAACACCAGAAACCAAACTGGTCTTTATTGCCACAGCCCAGAAGTAGCAGCTGAATGAGAGAAGTTGGAGAAATGAGAGCTGGAAATAATGAAAAATTAAACTAACTATTTTTCAAGTTATTGAGGTTATTCATGGTCCTTCAGCTTCTGCTCACTGCACCGGTTTTACACTAGCAGGAAATTAAACTGCAAATAAGCCACTCCTCTTCCTCTGCCCCTTCCAGCAGGGGAGGGACAAAAAGCAAAGACTATGGGTTGGAATAACAATTTAGTGAAATCGCAAAGCAATGGAATAATATACAAGAACAGCTGCAACATTAATAACAAGTATATGCAGAAAGAGAAGGTGTTTTACTTACAAAAAAGTGTTCACCACCAGGAACCAAAACAAGATGGTAGATGCTCACTGCAGGTTGTGCCCATGGAGCTTCCCCAGACAAGGATAAAATGGCAGCCGTTCCCGCACACTGTGCCTCATGGCCGTCGGGAACAAAGGCGAGATGGTCGGGGAGCTCCTGTGGCTAATGCCTCCTGTCCCTGGCCCAAAACAACAAAAAACAATGACAAACAAGCCCTCTGGAAGCTGCGTCATCCAAGTTGGGGAACTCTGCTGGGCTCAGCTCTACTCAAGTGCCTGCGCCACTGCTCCTACTGCTCCGCTGCACTGGGAGCTGCCCACGACAATCCATTCCCTGCCGGCAGCCTCTCCCCGGTACTGTCTTCCAGCATGTACCAATTCTCCGTTCCACTTCTTTCCTTCCAGCATCATGTGCCATAACTGCACCTTGGAGAAAAACCGGAGGGGTGGCAGAGGGACTGGTCCAGCGGGGCTGATCCTGGTACCTTTCTGCTGGAGAGAGAGCAAGGCAAAAGTTGCATCCTTCCAGTGGGGTGCTCAGCTTTTCCTCCCAAACCCATGCCCCCAGTAATGATGTGACGGTATGGAATAACAACTTGGCTGCCCCTACACAACACTGAGCTTTGCTTCCTCTCTGAAACCAGAACACCTACTCACAGCCAGAAGATGAAAAGCTGTAGTAAGTTGCATACAGCATCATCTATAAGACTATAGTAGTAGGAGTATTAGCCCCACCCAACCCAACTGAACCAGATGCTCATTGCAAGGGAAAAAAAAATTGGGACTGAGTCCAGACGACCTTCTAGTTTTCTCTTCCAAGTTTTAGTCCAAGAGCATTCTATTACTATTAGTGAGGGAAGTGGGACCTTTTATTGAAAGAGCTCTACGGCCTCTGCAGAATGAGGCAGATACTAGGGAGTGTGTCTGTGCCATCCCCTCCTGAGAAAACCCTTCCAGGCCTGAGGGATCCCAGACCCATCTGTCAGACATCACCACCACCACTCTCTACCCAGCCCTGACCCTGCTATAGGAAGCCCAGGGCATGGACAATGCTGGGGAACAGCAGCTCCCCCAGGAGATGCGGGCAGCAGGAGGTGTTGCCACCTGCTCAAACCGTATTTCCAGGGTTCTCTGCGTTCATGTGCCTAACTCCTTATTCAAGGTGTGCACAACAGTTGGAACACTCATTAACTCATTAGTCCATATTTAAACAATGTACAACTATGAGAGTTTATATTCTTAGGATAGTGATTGACTTACAATCTTGTCAAAGCCCACACTGCTCTAATGAGCAAAGCTGTAATTTAGCTTAAGCATGGGCAGGGCTGTCTCCCAGCCAGGAGCAAAGCAGGCAGCAGTATGCTCAGCACGGGCAGCCTGGCTCCTTCCTCAAGGATGCAGTGAACCCTGGGCAGGTCTCTCCCCATGTCCTTTCAAGGGCAAGATTGATGTGTCCCAGCACATGCATCAATTCTGTTTGGCAATCTGTAGGGCAGCACCACTGGCCCAGTTGCCCTCACTCTCTGCAGATGAACCCAGGGAGGGTCCTCTCTCCCTGGAAAGAAAGGCACTTTTCAGTGATAAAACAGTCAAAAAGCATCTTCAATTTCATGTTACACTTAGATAATACTTTGTATGTTTATTAACTAATTATTGTTTAATAATCAGCCTATATTTGCAAACTAGTAATTCATCATTATTTATATATTTGTAAGTTAATTATTCAACACATACTCAATGTTAAACTATGGTACTTATAATCAAATGAGTACAATAATTTATTTACAACCATGTCAAAAGTCCCCCTGGTGTTGCAGAGAGCAGGAACTGAACTCCTCCCATCCCATGAAGGGGGCAAGAGCTGGGCAGGATCAGGCAGCATCCTGGCAGTCACCCAGCACAGGCCTCTCATCCAGGCCAGGGATGGCCTCAGGGAGCTCCACAGAGCACAAGCACTAGCCGTGCCCAGGTGTAAGAAATCAAGAAAGGGTGGCAAGAGACTGGAATGGATTAGTTGAGACCTGTTAGTCAAACTGAAGGGCAAGAAGGAAATGCACAGGCAGTGGAAGCAGGGACAGGTATCCTGGGAAGTACATAGGTACACTGCCTGGTTGTTTAAGGATTGGGTCAGGAAAGGCAAGGCATTCCTGGAGCTGAACTTGGCAAGGGATACATCAGTGGTGGATGAAAGGCTGGACATGAGGCAGCAAAAGGCCAGATGTGCCCTGGGTTGCATAAAAAGAAGCGTGGCCATCAGGTCAGGGGAGGGGATTCTGCCTGTCCACTGTGCTCTGGTGACAAGCAAGTCCAGAGAAGGCCACAGAAATTATCAGAGGCCTGGAACACCACTCCTGTGAAGAATAGCTGAGAGAGCTGGGGTTATTCAGCCTGGAGAAGGCTACAAGAAGACCTTGTGGCCTTTCAATACTTTCTTACTGAAAGGTTCAGACAAGACATTTTTTACAATGAGATTAGTGGAACACCAGCACAGGCTGCCCAGAGAGGTGGCAGGTGTCCCATCCTGAAAACATTCAAGGTCAGTTTGGACAGGGCTCTGAGCAACCTGATCTAGTTGAAGATGTCCTTGCTCATTGCAGGGAGAGTGCACTAGATGATCTTTAAAGGTCTTTTAGAACACAAAATAGTCTATGATTATATTATTGTTAAAAATCTGATACAGTGCACCAGGAACAAACAAATGACAGGAAATGAGGGGATGTGCAGGCTACAAAGCTGCCTGAAACAAAGTATTACCGGTGGTTTTGATCAGTAAAATCCATGACACAGAAAAGGAGTGAATAATGCGACTGATGAACAGAGAAGACTTTGAAACACTCTCTTTAAAGCTGTTCCATGACTGCTCTGTGGAGCAAACTCTCTCAGGGACTCTCTAATGGGAGCACTCTATACTGTGGGGAAAAGAATCCACTGTAAATATTAGTGCTCAATAACCAACTCATACCTCAGTCACTAACTATATATTAAAAATATGTATGGCATCCACTCAGCACCAAGTTTGGAAAAAGAAGAGGTCCCCAGGCCAAGCACATACTACAAATACAGAAGAAATACCAAATCCTTGATGCTTTTGTTTTTCTTCTCACCCCTGAGGTAAATATGTGAAAGTAAAAGAAGCTCCTGAACTACTAGAAAAGGAAGCTGAATGGAATGCATCCATCATGTGCCACATAGGACAGTAAAGGCAGGGTAAATGTAAATGCACAGGTAAGATGTTATCATAATGTTCTGTGTAAATGTTGTAGTCTGTGATGTGGTGAGACATTCCAACTCACCTGTAGGCAGGCTGTGGACACAAGGTGGAAGTGACTCCCCTGTTCTGTACCCAGACAGGCATTGGGCTGCTTCTCTAGAAAAACATTTGCCTCCTGCAGATTGTACTCATGTCTGCCAGCTCTGCAACAGTAGACATCCAGGTCCAGGTAAAATGAATGTCTAAACTATTTCTAGGTGCAACCTTAGTGCAGGGCACACGCAGAGTTATGACTTGACACATTTGCAGTTGCCTGGTTGTGTGGTTTCCCCTTCTCCTGCAAAAACCCACCAACCACACTCTCTTGTTAAAGAATCCAGGTCAGGATCTGTCTCTAACACCTTTCCCCTTGGACATTCAAAGGCATTGCCTGTTTACTGTGTAACTAGGTAGGTCATCTAACTTTGCTACACCAATTATCTTTGCTTCTGTTTTCATGTACCGCTTTAAAATTCTTCCTTGATTTTGTTGCATGAGATGTGACACGGAAGAGATTTGTCACGCTCTCTGGAGGGATGCCTGTGCAGCTTCTGGTGTACATAGGCAACTGTTCTACCAGTGTGAGACCTGAATAAGATGTTGCGCTTTGATGACAGGCAGCTGCAAAGAGCACATGACTTGTAGGGTGTCACGGCAGTTTAATTCTCCAAGTTGAGGGGATTTTCTTGTTAGCAAAAGCGGCTTTGTTGTCTGACATGTGGGTTCTATGGACTTGCTGCCAATGACATGGAGTCATACTCTCAAAAGGGCTTATGCATTACCAGTTGGAATTTTTTCTCCTAAAGATTTATGATTTAAGTGCCTAAATTTCATTTTTGAAGCAATTTGGATCAGAGTCAAGGAAGTGTTTTGGAACCTGAAGTTATAAAGTAGCTCAACAGAAGGATTATCAAAACAACTCATAAATGCTTCCAAATCTGTACTACGAAACTGTTTTGAAGACATGCACTTGCCAATACCCTTGAGTTCTCTTTAGTTTTCAAAAATTCAAGAGGTCCTGAGTGACGAAGGGATTATTTGAATTAAAAGTTAATTCCAAAGTACTGAATTTTTAAAAACGCAAACTTCCTCTAAAGCAGTGGAATCTGGTGGTGATTTGAAAAGAGGAGAGGAGATAAGGTTTGTTTTTTCCAAAAATATGAAAATTTTCATGCAAAATAGAAATTAATCTCTTCAAAGCAGACAAACTGGTCTCTATTCCTTACTTCTCTGTCCCTTGATTCTTCATAGGAAAAACCAACTGATGCAGCTAGGCAGGGAGCAATTGCCCCCAAGGGCTGGTTAGTCAAGGAGGCAGATGGCCTCCAAAACCAGGCAGTGTGTGATCATGGCACATTATTGCCCAGACCAGATCCACAGCAAACAACATGCCTGCAGCTTACAGACCTGTGGTACACCCTCCTTCCTCATGGGAGTGAAACAGGTTGGCCAGGCACTGACTGGCTGTCTTAGCTGGGGGTCCTGTGGCAGCATGACCCTCCTGTGTCATTTAATGTTCCCTGCACTGACTGCTTCACCAGCACCACAACACACAAGCATTTGGGCATGACTTCTACTCTCTTACTCTGGCCTCAGTTTCTCATTACAGAAAGCTGTGTCAGCAGCAATGCTTCTTCCTAACCTTTGCATCTTAAGCCTTTGAGTAGCTACTGCACAACTTTCATTTTCTCCTGCTTCAACTCTATAGGCAGATAGGGCCACAGAAAGACAGGAGTCACTACGCACATGAATAGAAAGAGATAAAACCAGAAAGAATATGCTGCAACTTTCGTTCTCCCCATTTACAAATAATTTTGCTTCTCATCAATCCTTGGTAGCTGGTATGAGCAGCACAGCTGCTCCTCTATTTGTATTTCTAACAACTGCAGCACTGCCTGCTCAAGCCTTGAATTGCCAAAAAGGAATCTCCTATCTCTCAAAACCAGGTGAAAGTTGTGTGCCTCCCTACTGAGGGGACAGAGCAGGGAAGTAGCAGAGGTGTGTCTCTATGCTGCCTCTGTCTTTAACAATCTGCTTTTAGCTACTGTCAAATGCAGAAGGCTGCTTGTTTACTGCATTTCCAGACCATGAACTACCTGTCTCCTTTGGAGACAACTCTTTTGTCATGGCATTCCTTTGCTAACGCCCTCTCCACACTGTTGGTACCAGCTACCTCTTACTGCAGAAATGTTTAATTACTCGCAGAGCTCATCAGTGAGGTGCTTCTACTCACCTTATGTTCTCCTTCAGAATTTACTACTCTTGCTGCAGACTACTAAAAGGCAACCTTTCATGCCCAAAGGCACAGCTGCTTTTTTCCAAATACTGGTGGGCTTGGCTTAGAGAAGATGAGAGTTAAACCTGCATGTCTACATGCTCTCTACGTGCTCCATACACATTTTATATACAGGGCACTCTAGGTACTGGGAGATACCTCAGCAGTCTGACATGGATGGACTTCAACAATGACACAGCTGACCTAAATAAAACAAATGCATGTTAGTGTAATGCACATATAAAAACAACTTGCACAATAGCAATTTTAAATTATCATAGCTTTACAGCATTTACTTGTTTAATGTTTTTTAAAACATAATGATGCAGTCAGTAAACTTCAGCTTTTGTTAGTATAGAAAAGAAAACATCAAAGATGCTAACACGAATGTAAGAGTTAAGTGAATGATCAAAGGGTACTGACAGTAAAAGCCATACACTGAAGTGTGTGAAAATTGAAATACGTTTTTTATGGTCTTTCTATCAGTCATATGGATACCAAGACAGGAAAAAAAAACAACACATGCCTCATCATACAGTCAGTCCTCTCTGAGGCCACCTCTGTCTGTCATGTACATTATTTTACAAGAATTTAAACATCATTATAGCTACATGGTACTGATACCTTTGCATAGTTTCTCAGCAGTCATCCCCTTTCTAATCTGCCTATTTCACATGCTGGAAATGTGCACTGTTTCCAGCACACACCAAGCTCATTGGCATGAGCCATGTTGGAAATAATGAGCTTTCCTCAGTGGGGCAGCCAACACAGAGGCTCCTTCCTGGCCAAAACCAACCTCTGCGAAAGGCAGATGTCTGTACCAGAGTGAGCCAGTCATAGAGAGGGGTTTTGATAGCTGGCAGGGTTGGGCATGCTCTGCTATCTGGCATCACCACTGTTGCCAGGAATGTTGCTTCAGCATTTCTTCTGTCTAGACATACCATTATTTTGCCTGTGCAAAGCTGCCTGAGCCATCTCCTGCCCATCAATCCCTCAAGAGGCCTCTACCAGACATGCCGGGAAGCTGCTGTACACACACTGACAGCACCTTTTGGAGGACGGAGTTTTAGCATTACAGGAGAAAAAAGAAATAAAATAAGGAGACTTAAATCACTTTTACAGGGTCCCAGAGGAGTGTGGGGTAAAAGCCAGCTGATTTCCCAGGCAGAAATAAAGGCTGAGGGTACACAAGAGCCAGGATGCAAGCACAGAAGTGCCAACAAGGTGACAACTCATTAGCAGTGCTCCTGTGCACAAGGGCTGGCTATGCTGCCCCCTCTTCTGCAAGGGAAGGCCAATTTAGTTTCAAACAGCAAATTTAGATTCAAATACAGCTCTGTTCCTTCTCCCCTGCCTTTGGCATGACAAAGGGGGAAGCTGTTAAGCATAAAGCAGAGCTTCCCGAGTTTTGATCCAACTCTACATCCGTATATTTGATGCTGTTTCTTCTGATTCTTTCTGCCTACCAGGTTTCCTCCTTCAGGAACCGAGGCCGACAAACCTATTTAATCTTTTATATTGGCCACAGTGATAACTTCTTATTAAATATTTCATATTGTTGTACTGATAAAGAACATAAGACAAAACTTGGCATGAACACAGTCCAGAGCAGAATCTGCTTAAAAATAAAACGCTTGGGAGAATGTGGAAGGAAACAAGTAGCCATGTGGCTGGAAACAAAATTAATTTAAGGTAAGCAGGTCAAGCCTATAATGAAGTGCTTGTAAACAAAGAAAATCCAAACATTTCTACTAATCATCAGCTTCAATTATTTCACAAACACCCCCTCATTATACATACTTAGTGGCTTGCAGCTATTCTGCTTTCTAAACCCATGTGCTGTCACCCTTTTTGAGACAGCTCCAGAGGGCTGAAATGTAGACAAACATGAGCATTAATGCAGCAGCCTGGCCAGCCAAGGCACAGATGCACTAGGTGGTGGCTGTGGTCCTTTCAGAGTGTGTGCCACGGTGGCAGAGTGGAAGCTGGGAGCAGTATGCTGCCATTACCAAGAGTGTGCTCTTGTTTAACATTCTGCAATAATCCAGGGTGGGTGCAGACATAAGGAATGGCCCCTCTGGGTCTAATATTAATAGGAACCCAACATGCACACAGCTGCCCCATGGCAAGGGGGGCCCATGGCTGAGCTAAAGCAAAGCTTTGAACATACAAACCTATTGCTGCAGCTTATTGCTGCCACCCTGTTCCACAGGGGATTGCCTACAAGCATTCAGCAACACTGTTCTCAGACACTCCATTATAATGCCCAAAGCTGCAGCCACATCCCTTGAACCTTTATGACATATCCCAGCCCCCAGGTCTGAGTGTATCACCTGCCAGAGCAGACTCAGTGCTTTCAACATGCTGCACTGCCCTTTGGGTTCCAGTTCCCACAAGGGGTAGACCTGGGAGTGTAACCCAAAGCACCACTGGGCTCACAGCCCCACCTGCCTGTCCTCCTGGATGCTTTCCCCACAGCCCACTCTGCCTGCCTGCCCTCCTGCGTACTTTCCACACACCACAGGCTTCAGATACCTCAGCATAACAAGCAGCTTGCAAAAAGTTGCAAAGTTTAAAAAAGAAAAAGTCAGATGGATAGCCTAAAGACCTTGTACTCACTGGCAAAAACCAAAAGCAAAAGCAACCACTAAGCAATTAATTGAAAAATTATTGGCAGGCCAGGCCAGAGTGTTGCTGCTGCCTTTAATGATAAATGATAATAGGACCAGTCAACACTATACAGCAGGATAATACAAACACACCCTCTAGAGTGAAAGCACAAAATGAGACATACTATTATCATAAATAGATTAATTAACTAGAAAGAGAACATTAAAGAACAAGGGGTTATGAGCGTGCAGCCAATAGCCTATTCCAAGTGTGAATTTGATGAATACAGGTAGCCAGAAATGCAGCGCACAAACATGAAGGCAGATAGCAGAAAAATGTTTTGGAAACTACACAGCAATTATCCCCTCCTGTGGCTCCTCACTCCAGCTGCGGGGGAGCTGATGGCTCTGGAGGAGGCCACGGGGCTCCAGCATGTAGCAGGGAGCTTTCTGTTTGCACACAACTGAAGGTCACAGGCAGAACCTGGCCAAAATATGATGAGACTTTTCCATCTGCCTGCAAAATGCATCTGCCTGGTAGGAAGGTTCACAGTAGGTGCTGAGCAATGACTTAGGATATGTAGCAGGAGGTTATTAAAGTTTCAGCAAGAAACACTTTGAAAAATGACTAAATGTCATAGTTTATTCTTATTAAGGGTTTTCCTGGTGAAAATAATGCTGCTTTTCCCAATGGCAGTTTGTCAATTGTACATTTTGCATCAAGAAAAATGTTTGCCATTTAGAAATATCGAACAAAGGTCCATTTTGGATACAGGAAACAAATAATGCACCTAAATACGGAATTTACTCAAAAAAATCTCAGTCACGTTGTGTCACAGCTGACATGACAGATAACTATAAATAACAAGTTTTGGGGGGTTACCCATCCTTTTCCTACAGTCCTATACAAACTCATAGGGTGCTGAACAGCAGGGAAAGATAAATGTATTTTCGCATGCAGAGAAAACAGGAAAAACTTGCATTTCTTTCTTAGATTAAAAAAAGGTTTTTTAGTTCACACCTGACTTCATTTGGAGAAACTCTCAAGATGCAGTAGTTGTACCTAAAATGACTAATCCTCTTCACAGTAGCACTGAAGTGAACCAAGAACATGGTCTTAGACTTCCAGAAATGTCCACAGCTGAGACAGAGCAGAATTTAACCCCAAATCTTTAATCTCCAGCACATCTGGATGGAAAGGAAAGGAGCTGTCTGAGTGCCTGGCAAGGTCTGAGTTTTATTTGTGGCCTAGGAGGAGTCGGGCTAATGCAGGGTACCCCTGAGGCTCCTGCACAGTCCTGCAGAAACCAGAGTCTTCACTCTATGAATAAACTCAGGGGTGTAGGTGTAATCCATGTTAGCAGCTAAATGATGTAGTTAGACTGTTGGGATTAATATTAGTATTTGTCTGGAGTGCAACAGCATTTCTGACAGGCTTCTGGAGATTCCACTTCTATTAATGGAGATAGGGTGGCTTCTCTCCATTATCTTTACTCACCCTGCACTTCTCGCTAACAGTGGATAAAGGCTCAGTGTCTTTTCATGCCAGAACTGGACTCTGCAATGCAGAGGCAGAGAAGAAAAAATGCTTTACATTTCCCCCAAATGTAAGGGGAAAAGAGACTTCTGATCCCCATAGAGCTGACTTATTTCCTAAAACAGATTCAGACCAAAATTAAGTGAAAACATATGAACAACTGATGCTTTAAAAACAGTATGCTGCTACAGACTATCATTATTATCACAACAGTTCTACCAGAAATCAGGACCCTCTTTGATGACAGACAGTCTGCATGGCCTTGAGAGAAAGACCCACTTGCTTTTTCATACAGATGTAACATCAACAGCACAGCATAAATATCTAGAGACTTTACCACATCCCTGAGAAATACATCACCCAGGCTGTTTTAATCTCATCTTTAATTCTCTTTTTGCCTTCCACAGAATTTATGAAAAGATTGCAGAGATCCACAGTACCTAATCAGTTATTTATTTATTCATTTAAAATATTAATATGGGAGACTCCCATTACAATATTGCCAAGCAGGAAGCACCAGACAGAAGCAGAAAAGTTCTGCAAACTGGTAGATACAGCTGCACATAACACCTCCCTAACATCTTTCTGTGTTTTATTTCCCCACTTCTTTGAAGCCAGCTGTGGTGAAACCTTCAAATGCTTTCTGATCTTGCAAGGCAAATTGATTTGTACTGGTATTTGGAAGTGGGTTGTTTTTGCAAAAGTTTCTGTCTGGCAGGGATTCAGAATGGGACTAAGACCTCTGGTTTCATCCTCTTCAGGTTTTGAGTGCTCACCTGGAGAGGTCTCCAAGGAGGAAAGCTTTGCTGAGCATACTGAGTAATTGTCCTCTAACCATCTGACCCCTTCGCTGTCTCTTACTTCAAGGATGTGGACCTTTTTAAAGAGCCAAAGAAGAGGGAGATGTTTCACCAAGGAGTGAATCCTTAATCCCAAAGTTCTCAAGAGAATACTACTCACTAATTTATTCTTCGAGCTGTTAAGGCATTTAAATCTGATTTCCTCCAAATTAAAACACCAATTTAGTATGCTTGCTCAAAACATCACTTGCAATCTTTAAGAAAAGGATGATGTTACTCTGCCTTGCAGCTCACCCTGGAAAGTTCTCTTCTCCCAGGCCAGCTGTGACATCCACAACCCTCTATTTACACAAATTCATCCACAGGAGCCTGCTGGTCTTCACTTAAGCTCCTTTCCCAGTGGCATGTCTTGTACCACTTTGCCTAACCTCAACACAGACCTGCAAATTGGTGTCTGCACCTTGCAAATGTTCATTCCCCTGCAGCAGAAGTAGGTTGGGGATCATTTGCGGGGCTTATCCCTGTTGTGCCAATGAAGTCAAAACACAACTATGATGACAGCTCTCAGAACTGGGACTGGAAAATTCAGGCTCATTTTGGAATCTAACAAAGCATACCTTTCTCTACCTTGACAGTGAAGAAGGCTGCATGTTTTCATAGCTAGCAAGTTCTTTATCCCCAAGAGGATTTTGTGGGATCCTGGTGTGTCAGCCAGGGACCCCTCAGACACCTTTGCTCCTGCCTCCCAGCAAAGGCAGAGGTGAGGCTGGTGCTAATGGCAGCAGAGCCCCTCTGAAAGGCTGATCCTTGCAGCAGAGCAAAAGTCAGCAGGAGGGGGAGAAATTTGTACGCACTCCATTTGAGCAAGCAACTCTTCACCTAATTCAGCAAGCATGAGAGCAAATGCCTCACTCAGAAGGAAGATAGAAAATGTAGCTCTAAGCAATTAACGCAATAGCAAATGTCCTAGCATTGCCCCATATGGTGTGTAATTTAAATCCTCTATTTTGTTCTCTATAAATGCTGCTGAAATTGATACATGACAATTTTAGAGCCAACTGAAGTTTAATTAATGTAAATTGTCTCAGCATCTGAGATTTAAGATATATAAAAAAATAATTAGGATCAAATCAAACATGTTCCACTGATGCTGCCGTGCAAGGTAAAACTGAAGAAAAAAATTGATAAATTACAACATATGTTGGAAGCTCAGCTTTTCCCCTTGTTAAAGCAACAATGTCCAGGAGATGATTCTCCTTTCTCTGTGGAGGACACCAGGGGTATCCCTGAAAGGTGCACCCTCCTTGTGCAAACATAGCTTGCACAGGGAAATCAATATTAGTCAAGGAAAATGGAGCTATGAGGATATCTACATGTGCAACTCAAACACAGAAAAGTCTCTTGGATTCTGCTGTCCCTGCTGTGAGAATATTACATATAAATGAACAAACGAAAGTTTAGCCAGGGCAATTTACACCCCTGAAATCCACAGCCTATAAATAAAATGAGAAAGGCAGGAATGGCCTTTCTTAATGCCTCACAGGATGCCTCACTTGCTCCCTTAGATTGCAGCAGATTATTGGACAGCAGCACAGCTGCTCCAGGCTCTCTGCTCCCCCTTTTCCTTAAATATTTGTTCAATATCCCCCTGTTGTGAAAGGACACCCCTTCAAGGTGCTGTCAGCTGCAGAGCTCTTCCTCTTCTGACAATAAGAATATTACTGACCTGAGGTATTTCTGACTCCAAACACCAGACCAAAGAGAAAATAAGCACAACTGAGAAAGTGGATCTGCTATCACAAGAACACCTCTGCAATTACAAGAGCGTGCTGGAAACTGCATCTGCCTGTCTGGTTATGACATTTCAATTTCAGCTTTTCTTCTGTTTCAGAATACATATTTTCCACCTATTCTCTAAAACGATACATATTTCTGAGGCTTTTGAGCATGGATACAGTTCCCTAAAATAAAGATTCCTATGAATGACTGAGATGTCCCTTAATTGCTGTACTAGTCCTCCCACATGTGCTCTAAACTCTGAGCTGGTTAAATTTCCAAGGCACAACAACATGGCCTGTAACTCTTGTTTCCAGTAACAATAAATATTGTCATAATCAGTTTTGTTTAAGAGTTTGAATTTATGGGAGGAAAAAAACAACAGCAGAGTCAGGGTAACCTACAAACAAAACAGTGACTTTGTAATCCCTGTTCAGTTTTCATTCTTCCATACAACACATTTTCGCATCTCTTATTAATGAAGGTTTTGCTGCTGCAATGTGCCGTATGTGGGGCAGAATGTATTTAATTCAGTATGCAATTATTACTATTAATGCAACTAAGCTCAGTGCAAGCAGTTCCCTTATCTCTGAGGTAAAATACAGTTCTCAGGTGAACCTAAATGTGTCTTGCATCAGGATTGCTATTGATTTGAAGAGGGTTTCGTTTGAGTGCATTGTGTTATTGCTAATGGTTAATCAGTGTGTGTGCTGCAACATTCTCCCTTCCCCCTCCAAATGGTTGCAAGTTCTTAAAATTGAAATACAAATGAAAATAGTTGCCAGGTTTAGGTTGGGTTTTTTGGTTTGGGTTGGTTTTTTTTTAACTAAAACACAGTTAAGAGCTGCAGAAAAGCACCTCCTTTAACAGCTAAAATGTTTACATGTGCATGAGAAAAAAAGGCAGTGCTTTTTTGCTAATATTGACTGAGTTTTTCAAGTCCACTCCTGCAGTCCTAGAAGATTCAGTTCAAATGCATCTGCTGTATAGAAAGCTATTTAATACCTCTGAATGATTTCAAGGCAGACTGTGGTTTTGCTGCAAGCATGAGCATTACGAATGCACACACATAAAAGTACAAATGACTGTATGCTCTTCTCTTTCATTAACAACCGGGTTCGTCCTAGGCAAATGTAGGTCATTCTGTGCCTTCTTGCTTCTCTCACTGTCAAGTTCACACGCAGCCCTTTTCTCAAGTCGTCTCTTCCATGGCCATTTGCATTTTGCTCCAGTCCCCAGATTTCAGCTGCGAGAATATTAACCCTGCCTATCAACTGCGAGGGAGAACGGCATCTTCCCTACTTCAGAATTAATTGAAAAGCATACATTTTTGACAAGGTAAATAGTCCTGCTTAATATTGACTAGCAAATACTGACAGTTACTTACAAAGCAGAGAAAAAAAAAAAGTGGAGTGACTGGCTGTGCAGACAGGGCTGACACTTACACACGAATTCATCTTAAATATCAACACTGGCATTCCTGACAGCCATTGGAAACACACTCTGTCAATAAAAACTTCAGGGTGCTAGTCTTCACTCTAAGAATATTTTTTCCCCAAAGCATATGTACATACATTAGAGGCATCTAAACCCTGCAAAATGCCTATCACACCCTCTATTTCTCTTAAAATGAAACATGACCCACCACTCTGTATAGTTAATTTTTATTCCACCTGGCACAAGAGAATAAGGCTCCGTTGTGTGTGGTAAAGACAGATTTTCTCTTCTTCCTCCCCCTAACCAAAACATATCTCCAAAGACAAAAGGAAAGCTTCTAGTGCTTGGTATTCTTCCTTCACAGCCCATGTATCACACGTAATTAGCAAGTTAAACCTACAAATTAGATGTCGTAATTTGGTAATTATGCCACAATCTGGTATTTTTTAACCTCTTTTTGCCTGAATGAGAAGATTTCACATAATCTTTTGCTATTGCAAAACACAGTCCATTTGTCTGCCCTGATTTTTCATTCTCAAGTGAGAACCTAGAGGGAAGGTGAAAGTACACGAATTTGAAGTTTCTGCTGTTATTGTTCTGCTTCACTTAGCATCTACAATCGAGACTCTCATCAAAAGCTGTATTTAACATGCCCACAAAATACAGGCAGCCTACATTCTATCTCAGACTGCACACAATGCAATTTGTAAACACTTTCTGCAAACTCTTCTTAAAATACAAAATGCAAAAGGGTTTTGCTTAGAGAGAATAGGGGTTATAAATGCCTAGAAGAAAACCATTTCTTTTAATCTACAGGTGAAACGTCCATATTTTTTCTGTGCCGTGAAACCAGAGTTATATTTACTTACAACTGTCAAAGTGGAGCTCTAAAATATTTGCTCATGTTAAGCACATAGGGAATGACTCTTTAAAAACACCTCCAGCCTCTCAAAGGATCTTCCCAAAATAAGTAGCCTGTTTAGTGAGTTCTTCAGGAAAGAAAAAAAATTATTATTACAGGCATGGTCCAGAGTTGCAGGAAAAGCACAGCAGCACAAACAGCAGCAGATGAGAAGCCCTTTTGGAGACTGTCTCATTTTCCTTGACTTTGTAATCAGTCCTTTGTGAACATCTCTTGAGCCTCTCCAGTTCCTAATCAATGACGAGTGGCTGGAGCAATGGAGAAGTGGATGCTAGATTAGTTATAGGGGTTTTTCCTAATTTAAAAATTCACCCCATATGCTGGAATAATTATTTAGGGGAAAGGAAAGTAGGAATTCTGCCCAAAGCTTTCATGTGGAAGGGGGATGCAGGGAGCAGAAGGAAGTTTTAAAAATTATGTGCAAATGCCCGGTAACGCGGGTAGCCACGGGGCGCCAAACGCTCCCGATCTTCAGCTCATTTCCTGCTGCATTTGCTATCGACATCATTGTTATTCCTTGGCCGTGGCTCTGACTGGGGAAGGTACTCAAGCAGGAACCTCATTTTAAGCACATGAGAATTCCCAAAGGGATTATCTGGGCAAAGAAATATTTGATGGCAGTGCTCGCCCTCCCAGACCCCAAAAGGTGATTCTCGCTGCATCCTGCAGAGCTTTGCATTTATTTGAACAATGGCTTAAAAACGAAATAATTGCCTTTTCATTTCAATCCCTCACCACACCTCTTCCCACAGCACCGGGCTCTGAGCACCTCTTCACTCCCGTTCTTGGTTATGCAGTTTGGACAGTACTATATAGAAAAGAATTTTAAATACTAGTCTTAATAAGCAAATATTCACTAACCAGGTCAAGGCATTTAAAACCACTTTGGATCAATATAATCAACAAGCCAATTGATATTTTTGCCTACTTTTCCAAGTACACTAAGTGAAAAAAATGACTGACAGACTTTGCTGGTTTTACTTAGTGATGCTATAGAAAAATGCTCGTTCATTCCTTTGATGCAGTTTCTAACGGCACAAGTAAATCAAGGTCTATTTTCCCAAATCATGACATAGAACCTGATAAATAACTGACAGCACTTTCTTTGCCACATATTAAATGAACAATTTCCCAAAAGGTCAGGAACCACAGTAGGAATAAAAAAAAATAAAATCAAATGATAAAGAAAGCTTTTGCCTGATTAAACTGCTTGAGAAAATATGTATGGAAAGGTGAAAAAAAGGCTTCAAGGAAACATTCCACTATTTCTTAGTGGACTTTTTAAGTTCCAGGGTAATGAAAATGTGCTGTTGGAAGTTATTGTTTTTCCCTTACACACTTCAGCCTGATACCTCAAGATAGATTTTAATGCCAAGTGTTGACTTTATGGAGGAGATTTTGGAAAACAGAAAGCAAAGAGTCATAAATAATACTGCTGCATTTAGCATGGATCTGGCTTTTCTTTTAGAGCACTGCCTTTTTAATCTACAGAATTACTCAGAGCTGCAGCAACTGGCATTAGCTGGCATGCCTGAATACAAAAACAGATAATATTTGTTGCTTCTTTTAAAATGGTTAACATCAGTCTACTGGCAACAAGGAGGAAGAGAAATATCCATTCTGAAGTTGGTGTGAAAACGAAAACCAATACAGGAGAGAAGCTGTCGTATTTGATTTAAGGATTATAGGAGCCTGAGCTACCTGCTGGGGAGCCTGCGATAATGAGAGGGGAGAGACTTTCAGTAATTTTTCAAAAGCTCCTGAGTAACTGAATAAACTTGCCTGAAAGTCAGTGGGTCCTGGGACCCCAAGGAGCCACCTGCTTTTGAAAAGTTTCCCCTTATCAGCTCCCATTTTCAGCAACAGCATTTTCCCATGTGCTTTGCTGCAGTGCTGACAGCTGCGGAATGATAAGCCGCTGAAGAAAAATTAAATACTTGGCCAAAAACTCAGTCCTCCTGCAAATATATTGCAAAGCTAATCATCTCCCCTTTAGCTAAGTAGATGCAGCCTCTGTGCTGTGAGTATCCCTCTCCCCCTCCAGTGGCTCTCTTGTCCTGCAGCCTCCTGCAACATCCCAGGTCTCACCCCCTGAAAATTTCCAGCATTTCTCCTTTGCTAATCTGCTTCAGCAAATATTTGTCCCAAATTCGCCTCCCCCAGAACTTGGCCTGAAAATGGCTGAATGGCAGAGAGAAACAAAGAGGACAGCCCATGGAAATTATTTTCCAGCCAAGCTCCCACCACCTGAAATGTGGGACAGTCTGGTCCCACCTTTGAAATTCCCACAAAGCAGGTGTAGAATTTCTAAGAACTACTAAGTGGCACATAGCTCTGATTACTCTCCATTTTGGGTGCATCAGTACTGAAATACTTCAGAATGTGGTTCCACCAACTTCATGGGACATTGCCAGGACAGCGGTTTTTCTCTCTGTCATGCCCTCTTCATACACACCTCTGCCCCAAGCCTTCTGTAGAAGCCTTCTCACTTCGTCCTTCTCACATACTCCCACATGAAACACATATACTTTGCACATACTTTGCACATATACTTTGCACATGAAACACATATACTTTGCACATACTTTGCACATATACTTTGCACATGAAACACATATACTTTGCACATACTCCCCATGAAACACACAATGTGGATGAAACCAACAAGTGTGGGGTTTATGGCATGGAGGATCCCCATCTTTTCACCTATTTTTTATAGACTCTGGGAAAAAATCTGTATATTGGTGGGAGCTGCTGCACCCTAGGGACATTTCCAACACTTAATCTGTGCACTACCACAGAACAGGGGTGGCCCTGAAGCCACAAGAAGCTTCCCAACCTGTAATTAAGGGCAGCAAGACAGAAGTATTAGTCTCATGAATAAAAGAAACCCAGGAGGTTTCAGCAGGTGCAAAACCTAACCTGACTTATTGTGTGTGTGTGTGTGCCCCCCACCCTCCCCCTCCCATTTTGGCCTTTCCTATGGATTTTCAGTTATTTCAGCTTCAGTAGAAGTTGATTGACCCATAGACCTTCTGTACCTCCTAGGTTTCAGAAGAAAACTGTCAGGTTTATTTGCATTTTATTTCTTTCTAGCTGGAGTAAGTGAAGGTGGGAGCTCAAGAGATTAAAGGACTGGGACAGGCTTCCACAATATTTCTGCAGAGCACAAGGTTTGCGTGTATCAAACCTTCAACAAAATCTCCCACAGCTGAGTCAAACTTTGTTGCAGTGATGTGCTCCTCCTCAGAAATCACAGGCTCTCAAGTGTCTTTGAGCAAACCTGCCTCACTCCCTGGTCAGGGGGGAGGCAGGATGGAAGGGACCCCCATCTCTCATGACTAAAACATGCCCCACTGTCAAACCTCTGGCAGAATTACCCACTGGAGGCCCCATGTAACACTGCATTTTATTGGGCTGGGAAGTGCTTTCGCCTGAGGTGGCTTTTGTGGAGGCCATGTTTGCGTGCAAACCTCCACTTACAGCAACACGGGGCAGCCGAGCCGATGTTCATACAAGTGTAAACTTACAGCAAAAGGCAGGAACCGCTGGAGACGCCACAGAGCTCCAGCCAGTCAGCGTGGCGAGCAGCCTCATCTTTTATTGAAGGCCTCTCCTCAGAGAAGAGCTAAAAATTCACTCGATGCCATCGGGAAAGTGTCTGTTTTGGCTGCAGAGAATGGTTCCCGATCACGGAAAGATAAAAACATCAAAATAAGCTAATAGGGATATGCCTTGAAATTCGGTCCCAGTGGACATGGGGCCAGGTTTCCTGGGGACACGTTAACCACGGCTCAGGGCATTGCGGGACGCAGGCGCATTGCAGCCAAGCAGGGCTGAGGCAGGCAGAGAGGAGATGCTCCAGAAAGGATATCCTGAAAGAGAGAAGGAAAGAGAGAAGGAAAGAGAGAAGGAAAGAGAGAAGGAAAGAGAGAAGGAAAGAGAGAAGGAAAGAGAGAAGGAAAGAGAGAAGGAAAGAGAGAAGGAAAGAGAGAAGGAAAGAGAGAAGGAAAGAGAGAAGGAAAGAGAGAAGGAAAGAGAGAAGGAAAGAGAGAAGGAAAGAGAGAAGGAAAGAGAGAAGGAAAGAGAGAAGGAAAGAGAGAAGGAAAGAGAGAAGGAAAGAGAGAAGGAAAGAGAGAAGGAAAGAGAGAAGGAAAGAGAGAAGGAAAGAGAGAAGGAAAGAGAGAAGGAAAGAGAGAAAGACCCCAGCCAAGTGTGGCAGAGTGCAGTTGTCAAACAGGATTAAAGGCCGGACAGAGATGTTGTAAAGAGTCTGGACTCCTGTAATCTCCCCAACCCCCCACCCCGCCTTGCACTTCTACTCTCACACAGTTACTCTGCCCTTATGAACCCATTAATGCACATCTTAACATTTGTTTTTATCCTTCACTGTCTTCTATTCCTTCTTCCAGATAGCTTCTCTGCTGAGAGATTGACACCTAATGAATTTGAGTTTCTGGGGAAACAAAGCTTCTGTGTGTGCAGTGATAACGTATGGAGCCTACTGCCCAATTTTAGTTTATCCTTTTTGTTACGTGCTTCCTACAAGTTTCCTGCACGCTGGTGTTGACAGGAAAGACACCTTATCAGTGTCTCTACAAAGGGAAAGTTTATTAGACATGACAAAACCCACATGAGAGCTGGACTTGGCCAGGCTCCGCTAGTTCTGGGCTGATGTAACTTGTTTTTCCAAACCTGCTAGCATGGGGTAAGACTCAGGCAGAGACTCTGCAGAGGTCCTTCCATCTCACACAATCCTATGCAACAGATTTATCATATTTCCCATCTCTAACTCTGCTGGCCACTAATGGTTTTCAACAGTGTAGTGCTTTTTTTTATAAGCCACTCTAACTCATGAGCAAACTTCTTGATTATATTTACACAACAATTTTAAAAGATCATTTCATAAAATATCCTGCCATAACCAAGTACAAGAGGTTAAGAAAACATACATCACAGCAGTGTGGTTTTCTCAGCTCAGTACTCTCTGTGATCAGCCCAAGCTCTTCCCAGCACTTATCAAGCGTCCCAGCACTTAATTATTGCAATGTGAAAAATCATGCATCAGTATGATGATATTTTAAGATGATATCTATGATCCCATAGAAAAGTTGGATCAAACAGTCCCAAAGCAAACCTTAGTGATAGCGAATCCACCCACTATCAATCCAGTGATACTCATTTTCAGAAGTAAATTGACAGTAATTCTTTGTGCCTGTCAATCTGCCTGATTTTACTGGACTCTGCTGGATTTTGAAATAGAAAAACCCTATTTCCTTGCAATGCCTGTGCTTTTTTTTAAAGCCTCCTCACAGCAAGGTCTGAAATGAAATGTTGTCAAGTTTTTATTCCACTGATTACCCTTTTTCTTTACTAATTAGCCATGTAAAAACAGATTGAAAACACTAAGACTGGCAAAATCACCTACATCTCTCACTAACATTGCTGCATCAACCAACAGCAGGATTTAAAGCACAGCAGTTTTTGTTCCCAGTTGCACCATATTACAGCTGCACATCCTCCCACCTATTTTTTTGTTATCACAAAAAGATGCATGATGCTGAACTGCCACCTCCAGTAATGCTCTCCCTTGCAGATGTGTGCCATGATGATTCCATGGGCTTTCCTGTCTCCTTTCTGATCCTCAGGTGGAAAGTGTTCTCTGTCATTATGATTATTTTCCTGGCTTCTAAAGCAGTATAACTTGGCTCAGCCTCTGTGAAGCCTGCTGAGCTCTGCCAGCTTACACCAGCCGAGAACCTGGACCAGATTATCCCAACAGTTCCTATGAAAGCCAGCTATGGACAATGAAAGAAGTATAAATAGAGCTGTTACTCCCCTCATCCATAAAGCAGTACTTCAAATCCCAAAACCACATCACTGTGAGGTTGTTTCTTTTTTTAAAGAAAATAATTATTTTGAATTATTTTAATTACCTTTAGATTTATTCACACAGGGTACATTTTCCAAGATTTTTCTCACAGGACCTGGGCAAAAATTTGCTTTATGGCCATGAAAGTCCCAGTTCTGCAGGACTTGGAAGTTGCCAAGTCCTATGACTTAACAAGACCATCCCCAGAGCCAGCTGCAGGGCTGATGCTTACCAAGAACACAGGAAGGGAAACAATGCCAACACAGCCCACTAGCCAAGAGTCTGGTGGTAAGAAACCCTGCCAAAACATGCAGTGCCCAAAGGCTTGCAAATCTAGCCTGAGCCAGCAGCAAGGACCCGTCTCTTTGAGGGTGGGACTGAATGATGACATTTACTATTTCCATAGCATGAGAGTCTTCCTTTTATTTAATTTAGAAAAAATAACTTGGGCGGAAATCTCCATCAGAGAAAAGGAAAGTTTTAAAGTACTGCTGACACCTCCTGGAAAACTTTGAAAATCCTTGTAGGGCACTTGAAAATAAAGCAATGCCTTTATCACACTTTTGCCTGATCTTTTAATCCTTGCTAAAAGATATTTGTGTAGGTTCAACAGACAAGGTTAAAAAAACCAAACTTATAAATAAGACAAAAATTATTATTAATACAGTTAGAAATTTGTTTCAGATCTTGCTCCTCCATGCTACATTCTCTGTGTCTCCTTTAAACAAGAAGAAAATTAATTCAAAATGAATTCTTCCATGCTTGTCAAGCTCTCCTCTGCCAAGGCAGCATTTCCCAGATTTCCCCCTGGATGCTGGGGCAGCCAGCTGCTGTGTACAGGGGATAAGGGAAGCAGAGGAACATCAAGAAGCTGCCTTGCCCCATTGAGCTACGGCTACAACAAGCAAGACCTAAGGCCCCCTTTATATCTTTTTTTTGAGCTTTAGAATACATACATATATATATATATATATACACACACACATTTTTAGTGTGACCTTTCTCCTGTCTTATCTCAACAAATACACACTGCTTGGTCCTTAGCAAAGCACCAATGCAGGCATAGCTGAGAACAAGTCCTTTAGAGACATGCAAAGGTGTTCAGTGAACAAATAAAAGTTATTCAAGTGCCTGATGCATCCAAGCTGCCATTTTCTGTCAGTCTTTGACAGTCCACTCAGTTTTTTTAACACAACATTGACAGCACCACATATTGAAATCATTATGAGGCAAGGCCTTAAATCCACTCCCCCAATTCAAGAGTAAAACTTAAATCATTTTGTTGAAAGCATAACATGTTGCTTTTCTCATTCATTTTCTCATTTCAGATAATTTCTTTCCTATTTTCAAGCTTATGTGTGTAGCTGCAAGTACAAGACACATCAGGTTATATGTGAAAGTTGAGACTTATTTTGAGGAAACGTATGTTTCAGAGAGGAGCTTTGTCAGAAGCACCAACTATTTAGGAGACATTTCCTGAAATTAGGAAAATAAAAAAGCAGCTGTAGTACTGATACATTGATCCTTCTATGTGAACTGCCCAACTCTTTATGAAAAGGCTGAACTACAAGCTAACCTGTATTATAGAGGCTCCTGCTGCATAGATGTGCACTGGCTTGTACCCCCAGTTCAGCCAACCAGGGACAATACTGCCCCACTTTCTCTCTCCGTCACCATCCAATCAGCTCCTCTGGTTTCCCTCCTGTCCTTTTAGCTCTTGGCTGCTGCTGTGCCTCCCAAGGCTCAATTCACCTCCTGAGGAGAAAAAATGCTAGCTGGAAATCTCAAAGCAGAGATCAGAGACTAAGAAATGTGACTCCAGCCCATTTCATAGCCTTTTAGCCCAGACATGAATGACTCTGTGAGAAACAGAAGGATAGAGCCTATCAACTGATGCATTCATCATTTAACCAGAAACTCTGCTAAATAGATCCATTTTTAATTTCTGTTTTGCTGATTTCTTTCACTTCAGAAAAATGTTCTTGTCCTTCTGTGTGAGTGCATACACATTATTTATTTATCACCCTATGAATATCAATTTGATTCTTGTCCATAATTAAACTCTGCTGCTCTATATCAAATATACCCTGTCCCATCACTTTGAATATCTGTCACTGCCCTGCCAGGGCTGTGCTGGCAACAGTCCTGCACAAAGGATGCCCCTTTTTGGTTCAACCCTTGGGCCCAGGACTGTGACTGCATCTCCTGCTGCAGCTGGATTTTCCCTCCCAGGCTCCAAACACGCCTTCCCCTCTTGATTTTCAAATAACTGCAGAGACAGGTATTTCAAGAAAGGTTTGCACTTGGAAATTTGCCAACCATACCTTCTTTTCAGCAGTCTCAAAGGGGAGGAGCCCACAGCCTGGGTCTGAAATGGTAGGGGATTTAATTTGTTTCATCCAGAAAACAACAGTTTTGAGCAACTGATTAAAGACTGATATGGGACACCTGACAGCAAAATTGGCAGCCTTGCCCAAATAAATGTTTAATCAGAGGGGTTAGCTGGTTACATTAATGTTACAAACTACTACTAAAGGGGAAAAGTTGAAAGGGCAGCTCATTTGTGCAACTGTACTTTTTCAGAGAAAGGAAAAGAAAACCAAGAAAAAAAAGAAAAGAAGAACTTTATTTGTCCCAGCACATTTGCAGGAGCAGAAGGAACCCGACTAGGAAATGTAGGTTTGCTTTTTTTTGGGTGTTCTGTGGGGCTCTGTGCTGATTCTGTTCCATTAATACGGCCAGCCAAAGAAAAGGGCTGCAGCAGCTCTTTGTGCATGTTCTCACCACATCAGAAAAGAACCTGTTCATTGCCTCCTCATCAGTGTTGATTTACAAGCTTTTGCCCATATGTTATCCCTCAAAAGGAAAAGCACAGAATAAAATGGTTTTGGCGGAATTGTGCCCAACATTTTGTGGCTCGTACTTTGACATATGATCAGAGTGGGTAAGCAGAAAAGCAAAGAAACAGCACCTGTTTATTGTAAGCGAGCTGTCCTCTCCAACTTTTCTATTTATGTCCCAGCACACAACATGGCAACCCACATGGATTAGAAATTAAACTGCAAATGAGCCTTTTCCATTTCCTGCCTAAGTACGGATTAGCATATTTTAAAACGTGCTCAGGGGTTTTGCACTTTCTGTAATGAAACCTGTTCAAACAGATAATTGATATGCAGCCACTAAATAAACACTAAATAAACATCTGACTGGAGGAACAATGTTCACTCTTTTTTTTTTTTAAATAAATTACTCTGTTCCTTTCCATAAACATTCCCTACCAGCAACAATTTCCATTGCAGTGGGCAGTCACCACAACAAAGTTGAAGCAGGTGAAAAAAGCACAAACAAGCATCTGAGCCTGACTAAGAAATATGGAAATCCCTCAAGAACATGGCAGCGAAGGGAAAAGGAAAGGTTTTACCCAGCTAAAAAAAGCCCCAACCTTTGTCCTCCATGCCACAGCATGGAGAAAAAGTCCTCCTGTCTCCTTGTTGAAGACAGCTGTACTAACACATTCCCACTCAGGTTCCTTCTGCTGCTGCAAATGCACTGGGACAAAGAAAGTTCTTCCCTTCCCTTTTTTCTTGGGTTTTTGTGGGGTTTTTTTGCCTTTTTTTTTTTTTTTGGTTGTTGTTTTGTTTGTTTTGTTCTTTCTTTTTCTTTCTCTAAAAGACTTTGAATTGCACAAATGTGTTCCCCCTCCAACTTCTCTCCCCTTTGAAAGTTTGTAACAGTAAAAGAACCAAATGGCTGTTTAGACAAACTCAGGCTAAGGACACTTCTCCATGGGTTTTGTAACTCTTATGCTCCCAGTTGGATCAACCTCCTTCAACTGAACAACTTTTGCAGGCCCACAGTCTGCCAGAGCCCAATACCCCTTCCACAAATGCCTTGTGCACACAAGCTCACCCAAACAATGCTGCAGCAATTACCCAAATAACAGTTCCTACCAAATAACTCAGGTTGAACCTAATGAGTTTCTGAGTGCTTGAACAAACATGATCTATCACATGGGGAATGGGGCACCTGCTAGGCTGCCATGTCATCTGCTTGGCCCATCTCCAACAGTAATTAATCTGTCATCTTTCGTTACACCACTACCAGGCATGTAAATATATTCTGAGTCCCACATCTAATGACACAGTGTCACTGCACTGACAGAGGCCCTGGCCTGATGGTCTCCAAATATCCATTCTGATTCAAGGCACTTCAGTCACCAATTAAAATAGGATGTCCAGACAAGATTAGCTTGAATACGGCAATGAAGCATTTGTTCTTCAGGTTTTTTTTTTTAGGTGACAATGCACAGAAATGGATGAATTACACTCTGACGGTAGTTTAGAGTAGAAGTAGAAACACTACACCCTCAGTTCAGACATAGGTAGCTATAACAGGCCCCTTAAAAGAATGAAAAAACTCCAAAATTAAAACCAGGCTTCTCTGAAGTCCCTAAAAGCAGAAGAAAAGCATGAACACTCCTGGGCAGGTCCTAATTTTCCCCTCAGGCTGAACCTGCATGTAGCAGAGCCAGCAAGCAAGTCAAGAGCTTTTTGGAGCAGCAAAAAGCACGGCTGTGTGTGGAAGCCGTGTGTGTGTGAACCAGTCCAGATCATGAATTTGCAGAACTCAGCTTGGTTAGAGTCAGCACACTCCAGCTGACAGTTATGGCAGGTGTAAAAGCACATATTGCCTTTTAAAATGCAAAGAAGGGCTTAATGTAATTTGTGCAGGGGATTTTTTTTGTTTTTAATCAGAAAGCATCTGCCATTCTGTCACCAGCACTAATAGCCCTAGCTGCCACAGTCACATAACTTAAATGTGTAGCTGGGCTACTTCCATCCCCAGTCTAATGGCGTGGGAACAGAAAAAGGACTCTTTCTCTCCATAGTCCCTGTGTATAATAAATGGTGTGTACCCTGCATCCAGCAAGGCACAAGTGTGATTGATGCAATTACCATTTGTGGTGGTGAAGCAGCTTCAGGAGCACACTTTCACACACCACTGACCAAGCAGACAGCTGGAAACTCACTGTCATGAAGAGAAGCTGAGCTACAAGAAACCTGGCTGCGGTGCTTTAGGGATTTGTTCCGCACAGGCTATAACCCTGGTGGTCTGTAAGGAGCTACCACACTCTCCTGCAGCACAAGAAAGCACCATGCAGGCTCACTTCTGCACCAAGTATTCACTCATCAGTGCTTGGACATTTTCCTCTCCTCAGAAAATTTTCCCAATGAATTTCAAAGTGTAATGTAGGTTATCTTGAATCTATCTCATGGCACGTACTCCTGCTAGGACTGGCATCAAAATCCCATTCCTTAAAAAGGATATTTTCTATGTTAGTATAATCCCGTGCAACTATGGTTACAGGGCTTATAACACTTAGGGCAAAATAAGTACCGTCCACCAGTATTCAGCAACAATGCTTTGTCCCTTACTTCCTGCTCCAATCAGAATCCTGAAAAATGAACTCTTCATTTTTTAACCCAAGGTCAAGTGAGTGTTTAAACAAGGAGACCATTTTTATTTCATACTTCCAAACACTTTTCAGCTTTCCTCTTTGAGGACAGGAAGCAGGCACCTGTAGGATTTAGTTAAAAGCAGCAGCAGCCCAGAAGGGGTTAATCCAAGACACAGAGGTTAAAACCTGGTTTGCTGACAGATCACACAAAGGCCATTTGGTATGTCATGCTTTCAATGGTTACTAAAGGAAATTACATATAATTAATTTGCAATAGCTACCATGCCTTAGTCTAATAATTAAATGTCTGAACACCTATTTTAAGATAAGCTTTTTAAAAAATTAACACAAGTTCAGGGTAATTTTTTTTTAGAAGGCAGCAATACCATGTTTATTACTTACATAAATTTCCTTAATTATACCCTAACTAGGTTATCTTCTTTATTGCATTTCAATCCTTCTAAGAGTCAGTAGCTCTTTAATTAAGTTGAAAGAGTAAGAGGTGTCTTGTTAATTGTAAATTAAATAGATTTGAATAGACAGTAGATTGCAAATGGTAGATGCACTTTTAAGTGTTACGGAGGAGTCACTGGAAGGCTTCAATGTAGCATTTGCTTTGCTTAGTCGGCAAAAAGGGAAACATCCAAATCCACCTAACCTTTGCTCCAGAGAGCTTCCAGTTCACTCGTGGTCCATCAACCTTCCAACAACTTCTGAATTAAAATTTTTAAGAACAATTACATAGAAAAATCCCCACATCAGTCCAGATTTATGATGATGCTGTGAGCCGTACAAGTTCAACTTAGACAATTAATTGATTATTTTTTTTTTCTGCAGGAGATTTGCAGGTACCCATCACACAGACTGTCACAGGTTACCTGGCACCAGTAGAACAGACCATAGGCAAGTTCATCTTTTTGTGCACAACTTACTTTCTGTGCCTTAAAAAGATGTCTAGGATGTGCTGAATTATAGATGTATTGAAAGATGCACATTCTACATGCTTGTCTGATATTGTTGGCATTAGTTCCAAGACCAATGAATCAAATACATTTACATACCTGGAAATAAATTATTGCTAAAAGCTATTACTGCTAATCATTACTGCTAATGTCCCAGTGTTGCCAGAAAGACAAGCAAAACTGTTATTCTGCACTAGGGCAGAGTGTATACTATGTATTTAATTTTTTCCCCAAATTAGAAGTCAAATTGGTCATCTCTGCCATTAGAAGTTATGGCTCATGGAATTTTATCGTTCCTATAATGTGCTGCGAAAATGCAATAAGGGAATGAAACAGAACAGCAACTTACAGTAATTTGTTATGAAACACAACAATATTGAATATGTCTAGCGTCTATTGATAAACAGATTTATTGTAACAACCAGTGGATATTATGATCACACTAGTGTTAATCTTTGTATGACCAATTTTCCTCATGGTACACTGGGGAAGCCAGATACCTATTAATTTAAATGGGAAGTGAAGGCAGACCTGTGACTGGTATAAATCAAATACCTTTTCAAAGTCACCAGAACTACAGCAACTTATCCAGGTTCACACACATCCCTTGGAAAGTCTTTCTCCCCTTCATATCTCCGTGTAAGGCAGCAAGAGGGTGGCACTGGCATGAATTGGAAACATCTTAGACTTTTACTGAATGGCATTAAAATTAATGAACACATACGTTAAAACCTCACGGCTTAAGATATTCTTAAATCTGCTCACTTGATTTAAAGAAACACTCTGCTTGAGGGGGATAAATCAGCTTAAGAGAAGTAAGCCTATTTTTGCATGTCTAGATAAGAGTGAACCCATACCTCGGGAAGCCCAGAGAGCACACACAGTCACACCTGCCCGTGCAGGGCTCAGATACCCTCTTCTCAGGGGAGACAGAGCCAAGCAAAAGCATTCAAGAGAAGACAGACACTGTGCACAAACCCATTCCTCAGTACTTACAGCATAAGGGATGTTTTTCACCTTGAGCACTCATGGAGATGGGGGTGGGGAGGAGCAAAAGTCAGTGTTTTACAAATTATTTTCCAAATAATTGCAATTTCCCTAGCTCACCATCAGTTGCTAGTGAACAATTAGCTTGCATCCCCTTGGGCTACTCATTGTAGAGGTTTTTTTTTAGTTTGTTCACAAGCCGTTATAAATTGAAAACTCAAGTTTCCTCCATAGCATTGCAAGGAGAAGCAACTTGGGGATGACTTTTTAACATCCATAGTGGCACAAATAAACGAGCTACTTGAAGTAGCAGACAAACAAGAGTCCTACAGTGTTAGATGCCAAATCTTAATATAGCTGTGAATGCAGCATCAGCCCTGTGGAGGAAGGGAGCTATTCACAGTTCACAGGCATTTGTGTAGCATCTAACAATAAAATTTTCAGCTTGGGAAGCAGCAGTACCACTAACAAAACACCCAAATGAAATGACACTGCCATCAACACTAAAGGAAATTGAGGCATTTTTCTGGGACTTCTGGAGGGATAATACTTGCAGCTCTGTGCACACTTGTCTTTCTTGTCCCAAGCCTCCCCAAAATCCAGCCTTTGCTCTTCCCAAAGGCACTGCCAAGGCTGACATAGGAACACTGAAACAGGGCTCGGCCAGTGCTTATGGATCTGTTCCACCACAACTCCAACCTGGATAATGTCTTCTACCTCTCCATAAAAGGCAAGTTCGCATTTTCTATCTTTTTTTTTTTCAGCTGCAGTGTTTGAGCTCTTATTCAAGGAGTATTGTGAAAAGGAAAATATGACAGCTCTGTTAGACATGTGATCTTCAAGCTGACAGTTTCCCTTTCATTTTAAGGAGCTGAAAAACATTTCAGTGTCAGACAGATTGAGTTTTAACAACATGATAAACAGGCCCATTTGTTGATCTCAAGTCCTCGCTATCCATCTTCAATTAACATGGTAAAAAGGTGGCTTGCATCCAGTGTCAGACATTTGTATAAGCAGCACATGCCCTTGCAGTCGGAATCAATGTTTGCCATTGATATATCAGGCAGGATAATTTATGGTATGACACTTGCCTCACATAATCAGAAGAAATCAGGTACCTTGTGAAAATATCTCTCTTTCAAAATCCAAGTCTCACTAAGATTTATAGTGATGAAAGTAGTCATGATATTACAAGAGCACAACAAAAAATTCGTAATGTTTCCCCGTGAAAAAGCGCAGCTGATTTTGGAGCCAGCATAGAGCACCACGGTGATTCTATTGATGCAGATGTGCCAAGGCCATTTCTGTCCAGGGCCTGTTCATGACAGGCAGTCTGATGTAATTTCTTTCCTATTTCCTAATAAAATTAGAATTGGCTAGTCCTGATATAAAACCACCTCACAACATGTGAGTTTTTACATAACAAGAAAAGACAGAAAAACTAAGTACATTTTAGAAGAAGGAAAGAAGACAGTTTTAACTGGGAAGATTTCAGGTTTAGCGCAGTGGGACCCTGTGCAGAAGTTCTAACTGGGTGCAAACCAGACATGCAATGTTCAAATACCAGAAGAATGCAATATCATAGAGAGTGACACGGCAGATAATTTCTTCCGATTTCAGCTATTGAAACAGCTGTCTTATCAAGTGTTTCTTATCACGTCAAGTTGTTTAATGAGATGAAGTGTGGTTAGTGGGAGCTAAGCTCCCATAACAGTCCAGCTCTTTACCTCTACTGTGCATTGAACACATTGCTCAACAAAGGATGTTTTCTCATCCTTGCGTAACTCCCATATAGTCCAAAACAGCAAGAAGAAAAATTAAGCTAGTTTCTTATTGTAAAGATGATTTTAATGGTACTATTGACTTCTACATAATAATGGCAACAAAAATGATATTTAAGGTGCATATTTGATAGTTAAATCTAAAAACAGCCAAACTTTCCTGATGGAGTCAGCAAACCCTGACATCTTATTTATTTTCAAAGACCTGAGGGCTGCTCAGATAATTGGAAAGAATATAGTAGTCTACTAATATCTAGTAGCTCAGAAGTGACAAATGCACACTCTAAATTCAGGTTTTTTGAGAAAATAGTAGTTGCTTCTCACTCACTGAGCACAGACAATAGAGAAAGGGGTTATAGTTAGTAAAACCTGTTCTCTTTTTTGTACAATAGTGGTGACTTAACAGTCACCACTTTTTAAAATAAAAAAATAAAATCCAATCCAAACGGCGTTTGGAAAGTACACTTGCCAACTGTCTTATACAGTAAATCGAGTCATCTGAATATTCAAATAACCCTGTTTTTCAATGTATGTAGAAAATAAAATCTCAGACCAAAATGTTTAGAGCAGAAACCTCTGCTCTGAGAGATGCTCATTAAACCAGCGCTCCCCGTCACCAGTGTCTAAGCTGATGGCTGCTCTCTTGAATCCCATTCAATTCCAACCTCCCAAACAGTTACCCCAAGGTCCCAGAGGATGACATCCGCCATGGTCAGGGGTTACCCATCTCCTTTCCATGTATCACCAGCACTGCACAAGCCTCTCTGGGTGCTGGTGTATGTGCCAGGGCTGAGCTAAGCATTGCTGTATCAGGGGAGCCAGGTCATTTAATTGTGGAACCACCAGCAGCACCCAGCAGCCTCCTTGGGACAAGTTTACTCAGCTCAGCATTACTGTTCTGGAGCAGATGGCCATGACCAGTGGAACCCAGATAAACCTGTTGCACATCCCTGTGCAGACTTGAACCATCCCAAGCTCAAACTTAAAGATTACTGCATGAACAGGAAATCACCCAAGGGTCCATCTGACCCGGCAACCTGTCTCCAACAGGGACCATAAGCAATTGCTGAGAAAACACTAAGAACAGGATAAATATCAGAACAGGAACATATCAAAACCTTGTGAAAATTCCTCCGTTCCTCTATTTTTAATCAAAGCAATCTCCTGAACCAGTTCATGTTTCTGGCTATGCAGTGGCCCCCAAAAGATCTCTCACCGAAACACTTAGTCTCTTCTGTAAGATGTTCTATACAATATTCAAGAAAGCCAGTTCCAGGTGGATAGGATGAAATGAAGCTTGGCTTCAATTGAGCTGAGCACACACTAGTACTGACTGAGACTCATGTGGATACATGGCAAAAACACGAAGCACAGAAATGGGATAAATAACAAGTTTGCAGTCTGGGTTCCTTGCATTGTTACAAGTTGCCTCACCTTCAGAATGTGGGGCACTTTTAGATCAAAATGAATCATGAAGTACTATTAACTCTATTAACCCTATTCCAAGCAGCAAACTGTCAATAGCATCAAAACCAATACCAAAACAACTAGCTCAAGCTATAGGAAAATTATAAAATTTAATTTCTGTCCATATTTCACTAATAAAGACTTGCAACATAACTACAAGTAAAATAAAGCTTATTAGCTCAGCACAAGGGAGAGAAGCTCCTTCCAGTCTACCATTGAAGCTCTCTCCAACCAGTTCCTCACCATCCCGGCTTTCCACTGCAATGCTTTGCACGAATAATACTGTATTGCTTTTCCTTCCCCCTTTTAGTTTTTGCCTGAATTTATCCTTCCATCAGAAGCTATTAATAAAAATGTACTAGGCAAAATCTTGCTTCTACCATATCTTCCACATTTAACATAACTCAGCTGAACACTTAATCTGAACTGTGGTATCAAGTCATACTGCACCACCATGTAATAAATTCTTACAAATTGCTTGATTAAAACAAACAAAAAACTGTATATCATGCAGACAGGTCAAACTCTTCAAAGTCAAGTTTGCTGATAGTATGCATTTAATTCCCAATTTGTCTTGTCCCAGTGGTTTGATTTAACATTCAAAAGTGCAGATTAGCAGATAACTTCCACTGAGTTTAGCAGCAGCCCGAACAGTAGATTGTTAAAGTTAGTTTTGGATAACTCTGTTTCAAAATTTAATAAATTAAAACCCAAACAATACCTAGTATTTCCTCTCTGCAGAAGGGAAATCATGTCATTGGTTGTTTTAACTATCTTGAAATAATTAGTCAAAGCTCCTTTCCCCAAAGATTCTGCCTTTCAGGAAACTTAGAATTTTAGCTTTATGAAAACATGCCATGCAGAAATTATTTCATAGTCCTCACCAATCCTCCTATTTTACATACATGAATTCCACTCTTAGAACTGCTCCAATTCTCTGTCCTTCACTACTGAAACTAGACCCTGTGGCTGTGATTGTGAGGGTCTCCAAAGCATCAAAGGGTGCAGGAAACTGCTCTCCCATGTCTCCTCACACATTACAACTCCTACTAGGTGCAGGCTCATGCTGAGCCTGCTCCAGTCCCCCACTTCTTGTGTGGCTGCTACAGGGAAAGCAGCCTGGCTATAACCCAGCTACATGTCTGCAGCTCCCCAGCAAAGCTGGTTCCCTGTCAAGTCCCTCCTGTTGGAGAAGTCATGGGAGTTGACACTCATACAGCAGCTTGAAGACCAGTTGGGGATGTTTGGAGTCAAGTCAAGGCCAGAAGGGCAAGTAGGAGATGGAAAGGGAGGCTGAACTAGTGCCACAAAGCAAGGGTGCTTATTATCTTATGAAAGTGGGATAGTCACAGCCAGCCTCTGTGACAGCACTGAGGTTCACTGAAGTTCTCTCTCCTTCTGAAATTTTCAATCCAGAAACCATAAATAGGCCAAGGACCTCATTGTCCTGGGTGACGGTGTTGCCCCAAGTGAAGAGGAGGCACATTACAAATGAACGAGGCACAAAGTCCAAACTAAGGAGAAAAGCCAGGGCTCACATCATGCTAATTGCTACAATTGCATAAATTATGGGTGAAACACCACAGATAGAAATAAAAGTAATTTTCAAACCCTAGAGGTGGAGGGGGAAATTTCCAAGTTTTCTATGAAGTTCATTGCACCACCATGCTAACTTCATACATGATGCAAGTTTGCTTTCCCTGAAGAAGCAGCACACAGATGCAATTTTTAGTCCAATCTTTTAAAGTTTTTTTATTGGTTTGTTTGTTTTTTTTTTTCTAAGCTGTGGTATGGATGGCTCCATGCTAAATACAAACAGGACCCAAAAAAGCCAGATTTATAGGTCCTTTTCTTTGACTGCTAACACAAGCTTCCTGTTAAGGAAGACCAATGCAACCCCTCCCTTTGCAAACCATCATTCCCGCTATGCAGGTATCTCCAGTAATTACATAGTTTATTACTGCTTAGCTTCATCTTTAAAGTCCACCTGTCATCTGGTTGCAGGGACTGCACTGGTGGATCACTGTGCCAAGTTACAGCTTTTTAACCAGCAAGGGAAGCCCACTCGGGCACCCTCTGGCTCCTGTCCCTCCTGCTCACAGCCAGCGCTGCATTTTCTGTCTGGGCACTGGTGCTATGGTGGAGGTCAATGTTTCCCAAGGACAGGGACACCTGTTTTCCTTGACCTGGAGAGGGGACCCTGCCTGTTCCCTCCCCACAACCAAAGCAGTGTGGTATTGCAGCACGGATGTGTTTTGTGTTCATGACACAACAGGAGAAAGTAGCACCATGTCTGTGTGAGCAAGGAGCAGCAGAGACTGTCTGTGTTAAAACATACGACTGTCTACATAAGAGAACAAAATGTTTTAATTATAGGTCTAACACTGGGCATTTAAATCAGATCCAAACAAAACAAAAGCAAATGAAAAAACAAACAACTAAATTAAGGCAAACTGACCATACAAAACGCATTTAACTCACAGAACTGCATTTTGCAATTTTTTCAGATATAGAGACACATTAAGACAGGTCAGCTTAGACTCTTCAGCACAGCACACAGAATAAATATGCACTTGATGAAATATAAAAGGCATCAATAAAACTTCATTACTGGTACTTAAACACTAACAGGAGATGGAGGAACTGAAAGTCTAGGGATAAAGTGGCACTTGGGAATGAACTCTTAATTTTATCTCTATCATGGGCAGATGTCATCACACAAAGGTTCTCCCATCTTCCACTAAAACTTGTACAGACCTAGACCAATTATGTTCAACACTGTCTCAATTTGAAGTCCATAAAGATACACTACATCTTCTGGGAAACTGTCATGATTAATATCTGGAGGGTTTTTTTATGTTTTGGGTTTTTTTCTGTTTTGTTTTGTTTTTTGGAGTGGGGGAAGAGGTTGTTGGGGGTTTTTTTTGGTTGTTTCTTTGTTTGATTTTGGGTTTTTTGTTTGTTTGTTTGTTTGTTTTAGGGGTGTTTTGTTTCTTTCTTTGTTTGTTTTATAAAAAAGGCATATCTTCTTTCCAGGATGGACCTCTCTAGTGTCAGCTTCCAGCTCCTGGCTCTTGTTATATTATTCCTGCCCATTAAAAAACTTCTAGTATTGGTTAGCTTTCCCTCCAGTGAAGTGTATACAAAGTAGATACAACATAGTATTGTGCTGCCTTTAACCCTTCTGTTACTGGTTTCAATTCCCTGCCCTCCCAGAGCCCCTCATCCATGGGGATTCATGAAGAGCCCTATTGACCTTTGCAAAGCATAGGACTTTTCAGTAAAAATGGCTGCATACCAGCTCCCTCTTTCTCCCCCAGGAGAGACAGCTTGTTCTAGAATCCTGTTTCCATTTAATAGACAACATGTCATTGGAGGATCTGGAGAAGAATCTGATCCAATGTCCTAGACTACCATGAGCTACAGGAGACAATGTTTGGGGAAGGGATAAGCAGAGACACAAAACATGGCAGTGTAGAGAGGACCAATTCAGCAAAGCCTGGCTTTTAGCACAAGCAGACAGGCAGTCTGTGTGCTGCATGCCCCAAACACAGGGCTGGTGGTTGTTCTGGGGTGTAATGAGTTCTGGGGTGTAATTTCATCTCATCTGATGTCTAGAGGTACCTTTGCAGAGAACATTATACCAGACCAATATGGTTTTTTGACAAATCACTACTTTGCAGAGGAAAATTACAACCATTCAGAAAAGTTTCCCAAAAAGCTCTTATCTAAGCATGGATAGCAAAAGCTAACTGATAAAAAAAAAGTTTGATGTCACTTTTTTTTTCCCAACCAAGACTGGCAAAAAAATGCCTTTACATATATTAGCACACAATGCACACTTGCCAAAGCAAATATATTCTTCTACTTTTGAGAGCAGAAAATAGAAAAATATCCTGAAATTATCTGCAGCCGAAATAACGCTGATTCTAGGGTTGTCTCAGGGGCATGGTTGATCAGCTGATGGAGGAGATACAATGTAGTTTTCCAATTATAACCTCTTCCAGTATACCTCAAATTCACCTTCTTACACTTTCTTCTTTTTTATGCCCATTCTGGAATAGGCAGGCCATTAACCAAGACACACTTGAATTTTGCTGCTTCCCAATCAGTGATTTCTGTGGGATGGATTTTAAAAATTTTCTACACATTAGAAGCCTATTATTATTTCTGGATGTGACTTAGTACCCCTGAACTTTAGTTCCTCACGGAACATGTCAGAGAGGCAGTGATCATTTAAAGATGGTCACAGAGGCCAAACTCAATTTGCAAAAGCAGGGAAAATAATTAAGTCATATTAATTTTTACTGATGTATGCTAATTTATGGAGATTTAAAATCATGAATCTGAAAAAGAAAAGGGATAAAGGGATACAAAATTAAAGTATAAGGTCCACTATAGATAAATCAAGGTACCCAACTGGAAATCACAGTTACTGAGCTATGTTTTCACCTGTGCCCCGTGCAGGATCGCTTATTGCAAGATACTTTCCACACCCCATTTCTGAGCACTATCCATAAACCCTTTCTCGCTACCTTTTCTTAGACTAGAAATCCCTCGGAGCAGGAATCACCTCAGTGTGTTTATAGAACACTGAGTACAACAGTGCCCTGCCCTCTCAAGACAGTGACAGAACAAGCAGTGGTAAAAACCCCAACCTGGTGCCCAGCAGCTCCTAGCCAGAATATCAACAAACACAAGGGAAAGATCCCAGGACTGATCATAAAAGCATAATTTCCAGCACAAAGTACTCCTTTTTAAAAAACTCCAGGAAATATCTGGGGTTTAGAAGCCTACATCCCTCAAACTTGCCAACCCAGCTGCAAGGAGGTGTTTGCCCCAGTGTGAAACACAACACTTGGCTAGCTGCAGTGCAGGGATGGCCTGGGGCTGGCTGGCTGTGGCTCCTGAGGGTGTTCTTGCCCAGGTCCATCTCAGTACAAAGACACTTTGGTCTATGGCAGGGGGGGAACTGTTTTTCCTTCCCCAGAAATGGATACCCCCTACCTATTCTTGGTGAATCCACATGCTTACAGCCCCAAACATGAAAAGAGCCTGAAACAACTGGTCCTCACCTGAGGACTTCAAAATGCCTAAGAGCAAGAAAGATATCCTCAAGTGGTAGTAGAAGAGGGGGGAGGGATTTTTTCCTAAGCTCAGGGGGTATAAATCCACTTCCTTGACCTCTTTTGGCTCTATCTTCTTTGCCACTATGAGCTTGCCCTCTACCTTCACTGCCTTTTTATTTTTTTTTAACAAATCTTATGAGAGCGCTAAGCTGATAGAAAGGGTTTTTATTAAATCTGGCAACTCACAGTAGTGTCATAGAGTGAAAAATACCAATCTGCTGAGCATGGAAGTGAGGAAAAGAAGTGTGAGTTGGAGGCAGTTACAAAACATTAATTTGACAGCAAAGACACAACTTTTGAAAGAAAGAACAATATAAGGCAGACAAACAAAAATGGGGGAAAGCGTAGCATGAGCTTACCAAAGAGATCATACAAGACGTGGTAACTTCCTCTAAAACGATAATTCATTTTCTATATAAAGGGCATGCAAGAATGGAGACTATTCAAACTACAATAAAGCATTGGTTATAATACCACAGGGGAAATACCCAAATTTGAGAAAATGGGGATTATCGTAGGGACTGAAAGCAGTTATGAAACCAACTAAGAGATAACAGATTGCTCTGGGGAGGGGTGAACCAGCCTGGAAGGTAAGAATTGGCCAGGGGAATAATTTTCTTTATTATTTAAATTAATAGCCTCTGCATGACTTCTGGAGTGTACTGATGTGATTTTCTGGTTGGAATGAACTGCCATCCTATGGCTAAATTGGCACATTTTGCAGCCAAAATTAGCTGGGAAAAGGCCCAGGGGATGGAGCTGAGCATATTCCTGGGCAGTAATTTGGTATCACCAATGAAAACACCTTCCGTGATTTCACTGTGTGAAATGATGGCAGGAGAAGCTTTGGAAGCACAGGCTGATCATAAAATGGTTTCAAATCACCTGTCTGAAGGTGCTGTTAGAAAGTCAAACCTATGGAGCTGACAGTGAATGATGGACAGGACTCCCATGGGATGGGCACAGTCTGGGAATCAGGAGGGAGCCAGTGCAATCTCCTGTGGCCAAGACAGAAAAGCACACAGACTAGGGCTACTTGAATAAGGCTAGTGGCCAGCCCAATTTATGACAAGAAACTTAAATAACTTGCCATGTTTTGCATTGTAAAACAAAAGCTCAGAAGGCACAGCTTCTCCTCCTTTCTCAGAAAAATCCAAAAGGGGCTACTTAAACCAGTGTTAATATAAGCATGTCTAGATCTCTCTCTGCCATAAATAAATTTAGTCTGAAAGCATGGTAGTTACTAACAGGAGAGGCAACAGACCCTTGCAGTAGGGAATAGATGCAGTTTGGGAAAGCAAAGAATATATCTTCTTTTCCCTACTGAAGCACCTCAGTTTCTTTAAACTATTGGAACTATCAGCACTGCTTCAGATTACTGAAATACAGTGAAGTTGTGACATGATTTTCTCCAAGCATTTTTAAACACAGGAATTACTGCCAGTTTAAAACTAATGCTCTTCAAGACAGAAATATTTTATCCTCTTTTTAAACTTGGATATTGAAGCCAAGAAACAGAAAGTATCATTATGAGGACCCTCCCTCACGCTACTATGACTGTCTTGATACAATTAAGGCTGAGGCAACCTGCACTAGAAATGGAGTACACAACCACTCAAAGATGGAATACACTGCTAATGGGGGAAAACACACAAAAACATCACTCCATTGCTGCTCTTTCAGTTCTGAGCCACTCGGGAGCCATGCAAAATGCCATCCAAGAGCAAACATGAGAACCAGACTGAGAGCTGTACCAAGAACTGGAAAACTTAATACGGTATTAGTCTTATGGAACAATATAGTCTCTGCCCTTTCTAACCCTGTTTTGTTTCACAAGCTATAAAGGACCACTTGTTTCTTCTCCAGGAGATAAAGACACTTCTCACCTCTCTATAGCTTTGCCAATGCTTCTGCTATGCTACAGACACCAGCCTATAGTATAATATTTTCTTTCAAAGATACTTTAACTGCTACACATCTGAGTGGACTTTCAACAAATGCTTTCAGCTTGTATCTAACTTTGCAAAGGGCTTTTACAGCCAGAAAAATACTATTATTTTTCAACTATATTAGCTGATTTAACAAAAGATGCTACTTTTGCTGCCAGAACCCTTTGACCATCAGACAGGATTGCCAACAAGACTTCCAGGCTGCAGAAGATGTTCCCTTGGGGTAAGAAAATTGAAAAACTCATAATGTCATCCTGACAAAAATGCAGAATATGATTGGAGTGTCCTAATTTCTCAATAAAATGCACAACTACTTGGTGGAAGAGTTTTGCAGTTTTAATCATCACTTTTACGGTAGTTTGGGTAGGCTTTCACAGCAAAAATTGCCCCTTTCCATTACAGAGCACAGTAACTCCTCTAACACGGTCTGCATAAACAGAATTTAAAATAAACCAATAACAAGACAGCTAACAACAAAACTTAAGTCTAGTGTTTTGAACTTCATCTCTTGGGAGATGTCTGGGTTGCTTTCCAACTTACAGGGATAAAACAGTAATAATCCTCCAAGGATATCTAAGGTATGGCAGAAACTTTGGAGGCCAGCACTCACTTCCTGCTTCATCGCAGAGGAGTTGTTTCATCTCTTATTATTTATGAAATTTCCCCCAGACGTTTTGTGAGTTTCCCATGACCAAGTCTTCAGAGGAGACATAAAAATGTTCCAACTCAACAAACCCTTTTCACGAACAATGGAGTTTCAAAATAATTAAATAAACAAATAAATCCATCGCTATGCAAGAAAATGTGGAATGGTCAGATTTTCTGTTTAATAATGAAAAAACACTTCTGAATAAATTCCAGGCATTTTATGTCTTTAAAAACATACTCTTAACAACAGAAATTTCGGGTTATTTCCCATTTATACATTTCTATCCAGACGAAATCAAGGAAAGACAAGAGGAGAAGGAGCAGCACAGACTAACTCTCTTTCTCACATTCTTGTTTTCAATCTTAGAGGAGGAAAATTAATTATCAGTAACTTGCAATGTTCTGAAATTTCCACCATTAAAAACTATGAAGGTGCAGAATTAAATAATCCCACTTATTACACTGTACATGTCCCAAGTATTCAAAAGGCATGTTGAAAGGTAAGCAGCAAAACAAAATATACCTAGGACTGCCTATGCATTTCAGTAATAGTGAAGAGAAAAGAGGAGAGAGTGCCCAACTCTAAAACACAAGGACACAGAAGATAACACAGGATGTCTGTAGAGAGGGAAAGCGCCAGTCATTCCATTTCTCTTTCCATTTCTGCATACACACTCACATGCATTTAAATAAGATTAATCTAGGAGTGCAGCAGTAGATGTGGATGTTAAGCTACAATGCAGTCCCCATTTCCTGACTTAATTTGAAATACTGTGACCCAGCATGAAGGTTCATATATGTACTACGTTGCTGTATACAGGGCAGAGGTACCTACTGGGGCCAAGTTCTGAGGATGGCTAGGAGAAATCTGCTTTTCTCCGTGGCATAGGTAAGGATTTTGTGACACGTCATTTCCATGTATGCTGTTTCTCAAGGTTAAAATTCCTCAGACCCTCATAGGTTAAACCCGGGAACAATGCTAAGAAGAGATTTACTACCTGACTCAGTGCATGCAACTGCAGCAGTCAAAGGATGTACTGGGAAATCTGCCTCTCTGAGCAGGGTTTTTCTTCTTTCCATTAAAGAAAGGAAATGCATTTCTTCCAATGATACAGTCTCAATATGAACATATGTGAACAACAGCTCTTAATTTGTACAACTTCATGTAAACTTGGACAGCCATGAATACAACCAGTAAATATTTTCAGGGTAAGTAGGAATTAGCAAACTAGAGAATAAACACCTATCTTTGTCTTCCCTCAATATATCAAGTGTCAGTTCAAGTAAATATTTTCCCAGAAAATATATTTTCTAGAAAATTTAGCTTGTCCTACGTGAGATTAATATGCAGGTGCACATATATTTAAATTTTGAAAGGTTTCATAGTACAGTTTAGGTGCACAGTTTGTTTACAGGCAGCTGGAGATATTGAATAGCAAAAATAATCAAAGCAGGGCAGATCAGTCAGTGCTCATCACACATGGATTTCCACCTTATAAATTCTCTTATTTGACAGCTGACATGGACTCCTGTCCCCTGCAAGGCTGGACCGAGTGGCAAAATCCGCTCAGAAAGCCCAGGCTGCAAATCACAGAGCTGACCTGTGCTCCTCAAAAATAACGGGATAAAACTAGGGAGGGCTTAGTAAGCAAGCGTCCCTGCAGCCAGAATATTGTGCACCTGAGCTCTTGGGCTCTGTGTCCAGTGTTAGGATTTAGAAGTGAACAGTTTAGTTTTTGCAAATGTGCTATTACATTTGCTTGCTTCCCACTCTTTCAGAGAGAATTCCTGCTACTTCAAGTGTTTGCTAGAGTATGAAAGGCAAACACTAAAAACAAATGCAAAGGGAAGGGAGTAAGTCTGACACAGATGCTGTTGAAATTCATGCTTTCAAAAGAGCTTCACTGCACTTTTCAGAAGAAATTGCAGGAAGCAGAGTCCTTTTGGAAATTTGCCTCCCAAAGCCACAGTGATATTAAAAAAAATAAGCATAAGAGCAGCGTATTTTCTCCTGTGCTTTAGTTTTACTAGTGACTTCATGGGAAACACATTTTGGGCAATTTGAACTGTTTCTCCTGCCCCCATTTCCTACACCTTCTCTTGACATCTAAAGATCAGTAGCACCAGCAGAAATTTTTCCATTGACAGTAACTTGGGTCTGGATTGGGTTTTCCATTTTCACCTCTCTCTGCTATTCTCTTCCTGGGGAAATACACAGCCTCAATTTTTTTAATTAAGTCAGGCATAGAAGTTGTAAGCAAGGGAATCAAGAGATTCCCCTCCTACTTTTCTACAAGGAGAAGATCATTCAGATCTCCATCCCCTTGCCTGAAATAGGTGGTTCACTACCTCTAGCAGGTCTCAATCGATTGGTGAGGGAATGTCAGGCAGAGTGGCTGGTCAAAACCTCCCTACATTTAGTTCAACCAGTATAGCCCCCTGCAGGTGAATAAGGTCTTCACTGAGACTTTAGCCTCTTTCCTGTTCCAAATCACTCTTGAAGAGTTACATTTCTCTGTCCAAAGTGGAAATTGACATGCTGAAAAGCATGCTGACTCTGATGGAATGGAAATTCTCGGTTTATCTACAGAGCTCCAAATACTCTCCCCCAACATGTATTTGCAAACCAGCAGTAGCATAAGAGCAAAAGAAGCCCTGAGAAGAGCATGTGTGATAATCACAGCGTAATCACTGCTGATGAAACTTGATGTTCTTCTCTAATCACTGCAATTTTGAGTGGATTGAGTGCCATTTAAGTGACAAGAGTGATATGATGGATGAAATATATGCTCCCAAAGTTATATCAGCTTCTTTGACATTCATGGCATGGAATGCTTAGTGGCATTTAATGTTTGTAAATCTTTGGAAATAAGTTAAATATGTTAATTACCACTGGAAAAGTCTCTAAAGCTGAAGTACTCAATGTCTCTATCACAGTTGTCCTTAGTGCTACATTCTCTTCTTATCCACTAAGTAAACATGACATATCAGGTCAGTGATTACACTCAGGATTTGCATTCATTTTCATCTGTTAGTTCTTCTAGGTAAACCAGCAATGTGGTACCCAGCTCGAACTGGCTGTTATCCCCTCGCCCATATTGTGGGTTCCCCAGCCTCCTGTCACTGATCCTGCCTTAATCTGAGCAGGTTTTGCACCAGTGCAAGGTGCCACATGCTCCCAGCCTTGTCCTCTCACACTCGGGCTGAGTACAGCAGACCCACAGAAAAGTCACCCCAGCTTTGCTGCAGTACCAGCACACTCACCAACCAAGGCAGGGGGCAAGCCCAGCACTTCCATTCCCTCCCCCAGGTGCATTGGATTGCCTCTGGCCGTCACAAAGAACAAGGGTGAGGCATCAACTGAGCAAAATGGCTACACTGCTTAAAAAAAAAAATTCAATCTTAAAAAATTGGGATCAAGAATGGGGGAAACACTGAGTGTTATCTGATGGAAGGCTGCAACCTCACAGTAAAATCAGGTGACAGGACAAGGCCAGTTTACTGATGGCATCTTTTTCCAACATATGGGCTACAAAGAGGCCTGCTGGAGAGAAACCATTTGCTAGCCATTCCTCAAGGGAAACGCTCCCTATTTCTGTGCCACTCACTCTACAAGCTCTAGACAAAAGATTGTATACCCAAAACCAGCTTCCACCCTAGAAATAAAAAACAAATTTCTTCAGATGTAACACAAGATAGTTGCTCTGAACCAGGAACAGAAGTTATCAGAATAGGGCAAGTGATCAGGGTATGAAATAACTCAGCAAGATACTCATTTCTTGGCACCGCAGCAACAATTTAAAAAATAATCCAGGTGAGATTCCTCTAAGAATTGTTGGCAATGAACAAGAGCAACAGTAGGTCAAGGCAATTGACTTCTCTACAACTTAAAAAATCCTATCTGAAAATTACTTGGGATATTATTTAAGCATTTTAAAAACAGCTAAGATATCAAAATGAAGCAGGACATTTTATAGATTAAGCCTTCGCAGTCCCTCAGTGATTACTTTCCCACCCCTCATTATTGGCTTCTTTAGAAGGCAAAATTACTTCATTCTATAAAACTGGTACCCCCAGCTTCTTGTTTCCAAGTAAAGGCAAGAGAGTTAAGGGTGCATATGCGTGACTAGTCTGCAGAAAGCATGGGGTATCTGACTGGCAGGTCAGGCTACTAATTCAACTCTTCCTTTCCTCAAATTTTCAAGAAATTATCTTTAACAATAAGGCCCAGATAGCCCCACTCTGCTAACAGGGTGAGGAAAATCAGGATGGAAAACCAAAATCCATTTTAAGCAGCACACTGGGCACTGACCAGAAACACAGCTTGTCAAAGCCAGCCCTTAGCACTGTCACACAAAGCAACCTGAAACTCATGAAATGAGCTAATAGTAAGTTACTGCACTGACTGTTCTCATAGCTGTCGTCAGTTGTTATTTGCAAATTCTGAGCTGTGATTCACATTTATACAACTTGAGCTTAAAGCCCCACTTGCCACTAGTCTTATTAAATTTAGGCAGGCAGAAAAGCCCAGCTACCTGGTCTTAATCAGGAACGAGGCCTCTGAAACAGGAAAGGGACTAAAAAGCATCCTGGTTTGGCAACAAAAAGCATGTGCCTCACCTTGAACACAAGCCTACTCCTAATTTTAAGCACATGCTCAAGTGCTATGCCAAATAAAAGCCTAAAATCCCATTCTTCAAACTCTTAAGCATAATACGTTACAACAGCTTCATTGACAATGAGAAGAATTTGGTAAATTCGATATAAACTATTCATGAGGATGTTTTCAGCTTTTGGTCCTACATAATCCAGACCAATGAGAGATTTGTAATGCTGATACTGCTTCAGAATATTTCCCTTTTAGGCTGAGCCTATTTCCATCACATATAGACTACATTTTATGAGGAAAGTACTGGCAACTTTGATATGAAGAAAAATCCTCTGGGCTGTATCATTCCCTGTAATAAAATAAACTCAGCAGCAAAATGGAAACCTGAAACAAGTAATGTAACTGAGCTGCATCATACAAGCTATTTACAGGCTTGAAATAATCAGATCAATATGCAAGTCAAAAAATTTGCAGTTAAAGGGACAGATTTCTAAACCAGGTCAAAACAGGAGTCAGAGAGGGGTTACTAAATGAGTTCAGTCCCCATTTTGAAGCTTGTATATCTTGATATCAAGTCCTTACAGTTCCTGGTGCTCACCACAACGACTGCTTGATGCTGAGCACCTCTGAAGACCCAAAGAGGTCTGAAATGGCAGTGTACTAATATTTTCCCCTCTGTCCTTTGGGCACAGTATCACCGCGCATGGGAGGCAGAGAGGCAGTCATTTGCCCATGTTGGAGCTAATAATAAAGGATAAAGTTCCTTTTGAAGGCTGTCACCACTAATGTGACCCTGTCTCATTTGTGCCTCTAACCCAAATCTATGGACTATTGCACCTGACCTTTCTAAGCCTGAAGCAGCAACTTCATTTGCTCCATCCAGCAAGAAATAAACCACCAGCTCAGAAATGTCTTTAGAAACATTAACAGGAATACCAGCTGAATAACCAGCCTTTTGATTATTATTACTTGAACAAACACTCCTGATGCCAACATATTTCTGAGTTGGAAGTGAGGAAATTGTTCCCACACCTCATACTGTTTAGTAGTTATGTTAAAAAATATACAAGTACTTTCAAGTACAAGGCATAAAGGATCACCATATCTGGTTTTCTCAGGGAAAGCTGTATTTTTTGAGAAGAAAGGAAGCATCAGGTATATGGCTCGTGAGATATATTACTTAGGGGAAAAAAAGGAAAAGTTGAGAATACTGTAATGTTATGTGTCATTTTTCACAAGGATTTATCATAACTCTACTGAAATCAGCAGAGACTTTGACACTGACTTTAAGAGGGGTAATATTTCACCCTGAGTTTTCAGACACTGATCTGATCAGGTTAAAGTTTCAACATATCATTTTCCTATTTGTAAGGAGAGAAAAGAAAAAGAAAAAACCCAAGCCTTTCTGTTCTCAGAGCTAACTCACCAAGACAATTTTCTGACTTCAGAGATTTTTCATTTTAATCCTTTTCAGAAACTAATGGCTTTATTTGATGATACCCAAAAACTTATAAAAGAAGTCTCAGTGGTAGATTCTTAAATGTATGTATTTAAAAGTTGCATCACAATTTCTTCTCCCTACCTGTACTTGCTCCAGAGATAGGGTCAAGCACCCTACAGCAGAAAAGGCGATTATGTAAAACATTTTTCCCCAAGACAATCTGCAGAAAATGAAAGTTTAAAGAAAATAAGCATTTGTAAAAAATTAAAATGTCAGTGGTTTTCACCGAAAATTTGAAGCTTAAAACGATCCCCACAGTGAGTTTTTTAGCAGTAGCTTCCCTGTCTAAGCCAGCAATGCAGTGGTAACAGTCTGCAACAGGGGAGCAGGAGTCATGGACATTGTCAGCTAGGCCCTCTGTTCTGTTCCCACGATATTTTCTTAGGAAAAAACCACCAAAATTATAGAATCACAGAATATTTTGAGTTGGAAGGGAGCCACAAGGATCACTGAATCTAACTGTAAAGTAAATGATCCATATGGGGATCGAATCTATGACTTTCATGTTATTAGCACCATACTCCAACCGAGTTACTACTAAACTAAACAAAATCAGGTCTGAATGGTTGGGTCAGCAACTGATGAAGACCATAGGAGAAAAGCTGACTTGAGATGAAAAGAGAGAAAAACATAATGGTTTACACATACCCTTTTAATAAGGAGATCTGCTATTGCCTCTGCTTGCTTGCGATACGGCCAAATTGCAGAAGTGTTACTGCAGACACAGAGAGCATGAAGGGCTTTTCTGCACAATTTAATAATGGTGTTCAGTAGCCAGATGTTGTAGACACATGGCTTGTAAGTTCCTTGGAAAATCCCACCTGACAACAGTGGTTATAAGCACAGGCCCACAGACACCAAATCTCTAGTGCCCAAGGCGCTGCGCAGATTTTGCTTCCCCAATCCAGCCGTGCTGTGGATTTGTTATCCTTACCACCAGCAGGCGTTTCGTGTCCAGAGGAGATGCTGCTATACTTTACTTCTCAGAGATAAATTCTACTATGTCCTTGGAAATAGCAGAATTTATTTACAAAAGTCAAGGGGATATGAATCTGAAATCTGTAATGAGAAAATACACAGTAATGCCCACACCTATGTTTCTTTTGGTCTCATGACTACGTGGAGCATGTTCATACTGTACCATTTTAGGTAAGGCACCATCTTTGTTAAGAACAAAAATTTGTTCTTTGGGCTTTGGGCAAAACAGCCATCTTTTCCCCATTCAGCCTCATTCATAACTCTCAAAGATCACCATTAGATAATAAAGTGGAGAAGCCCATAGATAACCTGTAAATAGTCCCAATAAAACTCACCACAGCACTGTAGGGCAAAAAAAGTCCCAGACGAAAAAGGTGCACTGAAGTTGGGCTGGGAGCCTGACTGTGCCATGTTTTTTTCACCAGAAGTGGAAGGAATAATCTCACTAGGGTAACAGGAGCAGAAATTATCCTTTTCAGAGATAACCAAACTAACTGACTATCAGTAAGGCTACACATTACACATGAAACACAACATCACATGCCTGCACCCACAGGAAAATTCCTTTTAGGACTAGAAATCTCAAGCTTTTTCCTCCACACCACACCATGAACCGTTCCCATTCCAATCCAGCAATCAAACTGGGAAAAGAGAAGAAAATATTTGAAGCAAACTACTGGATACATACTCACTCAACCTGGGCATGCTAAAGCAGCCTCTCTTCCTGCAGTTGCAGACCTGCTCCATACAGGGGGTCTTGAAGTTTGAGCTTGAAACTTGAGCTTTTTCCAGCTTGTCTTGTGAGTGAGCCTGGCTTGCACCATACTCCAGCTGGAGATAAATTTGTGCATTCACTTAGTGAAAAAATACCATGGTCGTGAAATTTGCTTTTGTGGCACTCAAAAATAGAGGGTCCTTTTGAAAGGTTTCATTACAAGATGTGAGGTAGAGTCCCCTGAGCTGGCACTAGTTTTCTAATTAATCAGTGCAAGGATTGCTGAAATCCTGGCAGAAGTCCCACGCTACTTGGCTTAATCCTGGAGGTTTTGACCTGGAAATGGGAAAAATCTGAATTCTGTTGGTTCTCTCCAGTCAGGTGAATGTGGAATAACCAAGCCTTTTTAAAAATATATTTTTAAATGTTGCACAACAAACCATGCACATAGACACACAATACACTTTCTACCTCAAAACCACACAGACAAGATTTCAGGGTAGTGCTTTGAGGCTGAATCCTGTCAAATCATGAAAGGAAAGAGAGAGAGGAAGAAAGCAGAAGAGATGGCTTGTAAAGAAAGCATTTTCTGAGCAGGAAGTCAAGACTCCAACATGGGCATCCCATTTATTGGTCCCTGCGTCCGGGCAGCCAATGAAGAGCTCTCTGGAAGCAGCTAAGCTTTGAAATATCACATGCACATGGTACTTTAATTTTGCTTTTAAAAGCTTTCTTGAAAGAGGCCCCCATTGTTTATATCAAAGTATTTTCTTTCAAATAACAGTTTTCTTACTGTTATTTACAAAAAAAAAATGGTATTTTTCAAACCTAGCCCAAATGTTTTCCTTTTCAGGATAAAGCTATGCTAAGGCAAATTTTTTTATATATCTGCCCATAAAACTGCTCTCTGGAATTCAATTTAATATCTGCTCTCACTTTTAATAACCCTTTAGATAACACAAGAAGTTTCTCATTTCAACTGTGCCTCACTTTAGAGTCGCATTATTTTCTCCCGGCCATTAGACTGGGTGGTGTTTAATATACTCCTACTTTTCAGCTGCCTTTCTGGGCCTCGGGCTTTGGCAAAAATTTGGCTGTGATTAATAACATGCTGTTCACTTGTCCTTGCTGTTCACCCCTGGGTGTGTCAAGCTCAGATTTTCATTTTCACATTGTTGTTGCTGTTCTTTGTTTTCATTTATTTTGCAGTTCATCTAACTCTGCTCTGAATGCCACAATACTTTACAAACCTAGAAAGCATTAGGTTTATTTTGCACCGTGAGGTATGCTTCACCCCTTGAGATTGTGAAACATGGTGACTGTCATGTGTTTAGCTAATGTTTAGATGTGGCAGTATTCAACACAGTCAGAAGATTTTTCCAAGGCAAACCAACATCATATTGTCCGGCTCTCACAAGCCTCCAGCACTTCTTGTGAAAATCACCAATGATGATCCTTGCCACCTCCAACAAAACATATTTTTATTAGCCTTTCCAAAGGCAGATCCATAGCATTGGCCTTATAATTTCAGAGAGAAAAAAATTCATTGTGAGGAAGGGCTATGCAAACCAGGAATCTGAAGCCATGGACACAGCCAGGCAAAGTCCAGATTGCTAAAACCAGTGTGGGGGCTTTCCTTAGGACACAGTTTTTGGGGAGAGGAGCTACTCCCTCTGGACCTTCCCACCTGTATGGTATGTGCCAGTAGGGACACTGCTGCTGCTCATTTTGCTTCTTGGCTGAACAGAGCTCAGTTTTCAACGAACCCATCTGACTTAAAGTGACATCGAGAACAAACCTCTTTTTTCTTCTCTTTTTTTCTTTCCCTTTTCTCCTTTGCCCATAAATCAAAGAAGAAAGGATCAAATGGACAAAACAACAAAGTGGTAAAGTGCTTACTTCAGCCAATCTAATTAATTTTTCATTTAGGTCTGATGTATTAGAGGCCAATCAATCAAGGATTATGTTTACAGAGTTGTAGAAAGAGAGGAGACCAAGTCCTCATTTGTTGTCTAGGCTGTCCAAATTAGTCAGTTAAATGATCCTGGGGGAGATCATAAAGGATATGAATAGGTTCTTGTAAGTACCTTTCTTTTAATTACAGACCAAACAGTCAACACTTCCTGCACTCCTTGACTTCCTGCCTGAAGGGCAGAGCTGGCTTCTTGGAAGCCAGATGGACAGTGGTGACTTCTGCCACCTGCTTTAGGGACAGTGCAGAATTTCTTCATCTATGAGAGCATCAAAGTAGTCCATTGGGCTCAGGATACTTATCCACCAGGAGTATGCGGTAGTTGGAGTCCAGCAGGTACACCAGATTCGATGGGCTCCCCTATTTCTTAATTCTTAGGCAGCAGAAAAAGGACTATAAAACTGCAATCCCATTTTCAGGACTGTATATTTCCAAAAATTTTAGGGAAATCATAGTCAAATCTGGCTGTGCAAAACTTATGCTTTTGACTTAAAAGCCCCTTTTGGGTGTAACTTCGCAGATAGGGATGATGAAAGCCACATGAGTGCTTTGCTATTGCTGCTACCAATGCTTAACTTCAAATTACAGCTTCAACAGAGGCCTTCTGGTTTATTCCCCCTGGACTGTATGACTTTTGCAAGGTACCTGTTTTGTCTTTTATAATTTGCTGGGCTACACAGACAGTGCATGGCTCTTACAATATTAATGATCCTTAATAGCAGAGAGTCGATGTAGTGACAACTAAGTAGATAGATGGCTTCAAATGACCTGGTAAACACAGGAGGAAGATGAGATGAACAGAGCCAGATGATTCGGTCAGTCTGACATGACCTTTTCCTACAATCATTTGACATGGCAAGTTCCCAAGGACATTTATAGACCTGAGATGACCAGCACTGAAAAGTCACATTCTGTGTTCAAGAGCCAAGCAGGATGCAGGGCTCCTACTGATACACATTGCTTGAGTGGGGGCAAGACAGAACCAATCCAAAGGCAGCTCTTCTGCCCTGCAACACAAGTGCTGAAATGCAGACCTGGCATCTACGGTGTCCACTTTTTATGACAGATGCCAGACATGATAACTGGAGCTTTCTGCAGTAACTGTTTAAGAGAAAAGCAGTTTTGATGGCTCCAAATATTTCAAACTCCTTATATCACTATTATGACTTTGAAATTTCAGCAATTCATTCCATAAAAATCTCAAATTAGCAAAAAGCTCAGTACCACAATAATGCAACAGTGGCCCAAAATGCCATTCCTTAAGCTCTCGCCCCATCTGCTGTGGCAATGTTCTTGCTTGCTACACAATGTGTTTCCTTCTCTCTAAGTTCACAAGAGGCTATTCTTTTGTGCATACGTTCAGTGTCTCAGGGAACTGGGGGCACAAGGAGCAACAAACAGCACAGAAAGAGAGAGGGGACAGGGCCCTTTTTTAATTCGGCTTTTATTTCAAACTCAACTGGCTGTGTTAATGTAAAAAAAAAAGCAAAAGGCAGCAGTAGCCACAGACAGCTGCATCCCTGTGCCACCAAAAACATGCACAGATGTATTTCAGACATACTGGCACAGAGTGCCATCCTGACAGCCATCCTGGCCCAGCCTTGTCAGACTGGACCCCTGTCTCCTTTAGTAAGACAGAGTCTGATCTAACTCAGATCTCTTCCAGAAATGTTTGGGTGTCTGATTGCTTTAAGCAACATGCAAAAAAAAAAAAAAAGAAAACTGTTGAAATTTTTAAAAATTACCATTTTTATTGTACCCAAACCAACTTTTCCAACAAGGTAACTGTACTTGATGTAAAATAGATAATTTAAATTCCTTGAAAATGTGGTCATGTATAATCATTGAAGTCATGCTGCCTTGAAAATCCAATACCTACAGACAACAAAACCATAAAATTCTGAACAATGCAGCTAACAAAACCAGATTTAAAACCAGAAAAATCCATTTAAGAACGTCTGCACTCACACACTGCAGTGATGTGTGGTACTGACATCACACAAAACACACATTTTGATTTTTAAAAAATTGCATTGGATCAGTGAACGACATGCTCCTGTGTTTTCTGCAACTAGTTATTTCCATGTCTAGCAAATCAAGTTTAGTCAAAGCCTGCCTGTTGCTCTTGGAGGGAAAGTCAGCTGGTCTTAACTAACTGTTAGCCCAGGAAGGCAGATGGGGAATAGCTGCAATTATTGCAGCAGGACAAAGGTATGAAGTGTTGGGGGCCTAAGTCCACTCAGAAGGGAATAGGTAAAAAATATTTTTCCCAAAGGGACAGTGATGCAATGGTGGAAAGCTTTTATCCAGGGCTTGCAATTTTTGTCATTTTTTTCTGTCTTGCTGATTTTTTTTCCTCTTATGCAAAAGTGCCTTGCCACTTTAGGTGGTAAACATACAGGCAGGTCCCAGCTCTTGGGGGCCAGGTCTGTTGTGCCCTAAAACTGGACCCTGTGTGACATAAGAGTGGTTGTGCTGGTAGACTTTTCTCAATAGGTAGGCAAGCACAATGCATATTTAAAGCTTCTATTGCTTTAATGTGAATATTATAATCTGGAGGTACATGAGCCTCTGGTACTGTTTATCTGCAAACCACAGGAGAACTGTCCTCACAAATCACACCCAGTGAACTCCCAAGGTCTTTAAGCAAGTAAATGGAAGAGAAGCAACTTTTCCTTGACTCTGAGGCACTAGCCACCAGCAAGAGTCCATTGGCAGTTAGCTTTCCTTGGTGGCCTGTTCTGTGAAATGAGGAGTAATTTGACCCCCCTCCAGAGGCTGTCATGAGCCCTGGTGTGGATTTCCTCCTCTAAATGCATATGCTGAACCTGATCTACAGGCAGGAATAATGGCTCTGTGGCAGATGGGATGTCCTTTGGGCTTAGTGCAGGTGCATCCTCATGAGCATTTGTCTGGCAGGGGAAAAATGTGAATCCACAGTTCCTCTGTGCAAGGTGGTGGCTGCATAAACCTTGCTAACGAGAGCTGTAACACGACACTGTGTGGTTTGGTGTCTGCCCTAAGAGGATTCATGGCAAGATGGGTGGCTATCAGTCCCCACAGCCATAGCTGAAATCCCTATGGGCTCTAATGAGCAATCTCCTTCCAGCTGCATTATAGCTGTAATGCTGTGTATGGGATTTAGCCTTTTAATTATACTGGAGTAAAGCTTTAATCCAGTGTTTGTGTTCCTCAAAGGAAATTGGCTTTGAAGTGACATAAATTGTGGACTGATAAAGTTACTTTAATCCTAGATCATTTCTACCACTCTTTTCTTTATCATGACAAAAAAAATTAAAATAAAGCATAAAAAAAAAAAGAATGAGTTGACAGAGTATTAATTCCCTCCCATTTGTGAAGCTATTGATCAAAAATGCTAAGGTGCCAGTAAAAAGTCAATCCAGACCTTCCTGGCAAGAGCCATCAGCAGTGTCTTGAAAAAACAATGCTTTCTTATCTTTACACTTGAGACCATGCAGAATGGGAACTAAATGCGGTTGTCAGGCTAAGTGCTTCATTCTTCTTGCTTTACTCAGTTCCACATACACTGTCTCTTCTGGAAGAACAGTTGGGTATTTATCACCAAATTCTTCCAGAAACTACCTAGATCCCTTCCTGCTTTCAGTCACTTTTGCTGGGGGGAACATCAGGACAGAGGCAGGTCTCATATACACTAAATTCTTATTTACTAGACACTGAAATAATTTGCTGCACAAAACACAGGAACATACCATCCACTGATCCAGAGCAATACTTTCTATGTCAGTCTCTTGCAAACTTTTTTCAGGCTGACCTACAAGTCACCAAGTCTCTTGCTCCTGGGGTGCCAAGAAGACCTGGAGCAGACTTAGTGCAGGGAAGCATAGGCAGGAACAGTGCACCAGGTATTCTAAAAAAACACCAAATAATGTGCCACAAAGCCTGAGGAATGGGCTAAATGATGTGTTGGTTGTCAAGTGAAAGATGACAAGAGGCTGATGGAGGTGGACCACCCAGAAGATGAGTTTGAACCTATGGGGTTTGACTGACCCCAGTAAAGGTGGCAGGGCACACAAGGTGAGTATTAGCATGGAAGACCTTCAGATGGCTCCCAGCCATCAACAGAAGAACTGTGAAGTGTCAAGTGAAACTTAACTCTTACTTCCCAATCCTGCACTGGCTCTGGCACTTTGCCCTCCCTAGCTCTGAAGCCTCCAGAAGTGGTTTTTAAAAGTTTTACGATTTTTTTTAAATTCTGCTTAAAGGTATAATGACCAATTTTGGTTCTTTCAAGGATCAGAGGAGGGGACTTGCTTTGAGAGACATCCTTTATTCTTGGGCCACATCTTAAAGGCATTCCGTGCAACCATGAGGCCTAGGAACTTACTGTTCTTGAGAATAAAATAGAGGTTAATTTCTGAAAAGAACCTGCATTTTTCATGCTGGACACATCACCCCATCAAGCAGGCCATGTTTATCTGAGAGGACAGCTGAATGACATTTCTGACCGAGGACCTTATGCAGCTGCCCACACTTGCCAGGCCAGAGCTCTTTGCTTATGATTTCAAGTAGAAACCTGCAAAACTTTATTTCTCATAACAGCATCTGACACCATACAAAGCTAAATTGTTTCTGTATGCATTTGTCTACTGTTCTTTCATCGTGACGGTTCCATCTGTATGAAATCAGAACATGAAGAAAAAAATGCCATAGAGATGAAAGGAAGAAAGAAACCCATTCCACGGTGTGATAACCCACTTCAGTAGTCAATATAGTAAAGCAATTGCTGCCCACTAGGAGCAGATGTTCCTTACAGTTCATAAGCACCCATCAAACGTTAGGTCCCTGGTCATACATCCACTTCCTTACAGCTTTGATCTCTAATGTTACCCATGTGAGTAATTTCAAATAATTATAATGCAACCTATAAACAGGCACCTGTTATTTGAATTAAAACAGCACATACAGATGCAATAGATTTAGATAGAGAGATCCCCTCTATGAAGGTATGTATAAGGCACCTGTACACATAAAAAGAAAAGGATTTTCAAGAGCAGTGACCTATGGGGTTTTGTTGTTTTCTTCCTTCAGTTTCTGTGGCAAAATGAACTTCATTTCATATGAAGTCACAGGCTCACACCCTAAACAATTTCAGAGGACCTCATCCCCAATGCTACTTGAAATAGTCAAGTAAACTAAAAGGCCAAAAAAATCCCGAGGCTCTGCACAGGATTTCCCAAAGAACTTGATTCACACACATCCTGCTGTGTCATCTGGCTGTGGTTCTCTATTATTAATGGCTATTTGAAAACAAGTCCTGATTTTAATTATACTAGATATCACATAACATATTTAGGTGCCAGCAACTGTACAGTTCCTGACTGAATGAGTACTCATTTGGTAAGGTAATAAAATAGCTGGGTTTTTGCAACTGCTCAACAGTAACACTAACCCCAGAGAAGTCCAAAGAACCAAAAATGCAGCAGCTACTAATATCAGTGTCTAAATGAGACCCGGGTTCCCACATGGCCAGATGCTGTCAGGACCATCAAATTTATCTAGAATTCTGACCCAGATTATATAAAGCAAGCTGATCTTCCTTAAGCAAAACAAAAGTACTTCATAGACTTGTGCTTTTAAATTTTTTTCAAAAGCAGAAATCTTATACTGTTCAAAGTTAGCTTTTAAGAAATGAGAATCTGGATGAAAGAAGCATGTTTCAATCAGTTCTCCATATGCAACATGTCATCAGAAGAGATGGATTAACCAGAACATGCATTTCTTTGACATCTTAAAGGGCTTGGTGAACCCAAGTTCTTTTCCCCTCAATCTTGATGGTCTCCAGGGAAGATGTCTTTTTTTCTTCTCTCAGACACATTTACATGACTGCCAAACTCCCACTGCAACTCCCATCCACCAAATGAATTATTGCTGTCTTCCCAATCCGAAATCCATCTACTGCCAATGGTCAAACTGATCATGCCACACACCTAAATGACACAATTTCATCTGGGTTTGGTGTTATCAACACACTCTTTTTCTGTCTGATGTCTTAAAGGATATGGTAGAAGGACCATCATTGTAAGACTACACCTCTTATACCTCTTACCCCATGTCAGAAAACTTGCCTGCTGCCAGGCAGCAAGAAATTTTCAGAGATAATTAACCATCTGAGGCCATCCATTATTTTAATGAGTCTGCTGAAGAGCACTGTTCCCTGATAAAAAGCACATGGAAGACAGTAGCCCTCATTATCTTCCAAACAAGAGCAAACTGAAAAAGGGAGGAAGAAATCCTTGCACAAAAACCAGAGAGAAGATGTAGATGGCCTCTGATGTCATGTTTTAATTCTGTGAAGATAGAAGCAATGGTAATGTTGTCGTTTTCCCAGCAGTGACAGATGGTGGAGACTCATCTCACTTCAATGTTAAAGGTGGCATAGTATCTGAAGCTACAGGCTTTGACAATCGTCATCCATTTGCAAAAGTCATCTTCAGAGAAGAGAAAGTTTGAACAAGGAGCACATGGGCTCACTGTCAGCAGCAGAATTAATTGCCCTTAGTAAGGCTGACTCCTTTCTCTTCGCTCTTGCTTTGTGTTACAGACACACATCCAGCTTTCCACTCTGAAAGCACTTTTGCAAAGAGCTGAGGGAATTGCTCTGCATTAGGCCAGCCCAAGCAGGTCTTTAGGGAAAAGGGGCCTAAGCCATAGCCAGGCACAGTACAGGGCGCAGCAGCAACGCTTACCAGCCCCATCTGCCTAGCAAGGCTCCCACAGAGCTTCTGCCACACAAAATATAGGGCAGGTAAAACTCTGCCAAAAAATAACAGATGTGCCAGCTGTGGCTTCTGTGTAACTTCAGATCCCCTCTGCAGAAGAAGATAATGGAGGCTGCGAGAAATATCCTAGGCAAGATACAGAAAGGAGGGAGCCAAGGGAGGAAAAACAAAGACGGGAGCAAGCAGCAGCATTAACAGACTCAGAGCTGGAAAGAATGCAGATGGTGACCAGAAGAAAGGCCTCAGAAATCTGTTAGGACGTAGCATTTAAGCAAGTGGAGCCTGTGTAGACCTCTGAAGTTTTAACACCTCTGGCCTCCCAATACCATCAAACATCTGGCCAGAGGATTCGAGATTACTAAGGTACACAAAGCTCAATATCAACACATATGGATGCAGTACAACTAGTCTGTTAGCAACCAAAATAAACACAGGCCACCCTGCCCATATGTTCAGTGCTTGTAGAATTCCTCCAACAGCCCTTCTAAGGTAGTCTTAAATGCTTTGGCAGCCAAGAAAGCTCTCTGTCAACTTCGCCTAGTGAGCCTCCAAACATCTTATGTTGCATCCTAAACAAGGCAGCTGAAGAAGGCTCTTGTTTGGTTGCAGCTGCAATGGAAGGAATTAATAAGCTAAAATTAATAAGCTCAAATGCCTGTTTTATTTGCAGCAGATCTGCAGTGGGACCCAATCCAGGAGAGTCCTCAAAATGGCTGCCAGTGTGCCCAGGGTAATTGTGCTGGACTGATTACTGGCTGGAAGGTTTACTAAGCAAGAGCAGTTCTGAGTGGAATCACAAAAACAACATGTTACAGAGGTTATGAAAGCACTAAACCTATTATCTCAGTATGTAATAAACATCATCCAAAGCAAAGAGATTATAAAGCGTAAGAAGAACAGAAAATCCTGACGTGCCAAGTTATTTTCAGCTAATCTGCATTAATACGGTAAACCAGCACATTAGCACGTAGGATTAAAGTGGAACCCCAAAGTCAGGCAGTTGGAAATGTTTTGTCCTGAAAGCAAAGATGATAATTTCCAGTATCAGAATAGCAAACACAGCCTAGCCTACTGAGGTAGCATCTTGTGCTCCCATGTCTGAGGCAACAAAGTTGTCTAAAATGGCTTGGCTGCTATTCTCAGCTGTGTGTTGAGTAAAGAGGGACAAGCACAGAAAATAATTATATGAGCCATCTACACAGAGAGGTTTGCAAACAGTCTCGCCCTCTCTTATACATCCCACAAGTTTTCACGATGTCAGCATGGCTCGCCTTTAGCCATGCCTACCTCTAGCACATCTCCATTTTGGCAGCCATAGCAAAGGGAAAAGACAGGGAAGAGACATAATGCAGGTGGATTAGGAATCAGCACAGTGAGATTCATCCCATTTCTGTTTCTAACCAACAAGAATCAGTTACTGAAATGTCAGAGCACTGCAGAGCACCCTTTTCTCAGCTTGCAAGCTATGCACCAAGGTACCAAAGTAGAGCAGAAAGCACCCAACACCTCTCCTGCCCCCAACATTTACCCAAAGATACAAGACCTCTGGCAGTAACCTCCAGCAAGGAACGGGCAAGTTAACAGCCAAAAATCCCCCTGGACTATTGACTGCAGATCCAACTCTTCCTCCTACAAATCTCACCTGAAATTTAGGCTCTGTAAGCAAAAAAACAAGTACTAAAATACTTGTTACGCAAAAAAGATCAACAAAATATGGCAGGTCTGATGAGAAGGTTCTGCTTGCATGAAACTAGAAAAATTTATCTAATTCATTTATGCCTTTGCCACTCAATTGTGTTATTTTGAATGCACTCCTACTGGGCATTCAGACCACCGAAGATACCATTGGTATCTTCATCCATCTTCCCTAAGTATAAAAAGAACTGAACTTATTCTTGCTATAAAGACACAAAAACAAGATTATCACAGACAGTTTTGCCCTTAGACTCCAGAGATTGCAGCCTGAGAAGTTTATGAATCAGCTCTGGGGTTTATAATCACTGTCTGGATTCATCTGTTACCACTTAAGTTTGTGCCCTGAGAATGCATAGACCCCCTTCTGCTCTTTTGGACTCACCTGCTCCTATGTGAGCTTACAGTATTTGTTTTATGTGTTGCCTGGAGGGAACACGCATGATGTCAGAAATTATGCTTTTTGTTGGTTATCTGATAGGCATGCAGGAACTTGGGTCAATAGCCAATAGATTATTTCATGCAGCCTGGTATACAAAGGAAATACCATTTATATAATGCATTATATTAAGCAGATGTTCCTTTTAATTAACTAAGAGATACAGCCTGGCAACAGCTCCTATTCCACATGTGACAATAAATAACTGGTGAAACTAAGTTGGAGGAGAGTTCTGATAAAGATGAGGAGGACCACTTCCATGCTCCTGAATCACATCTTATGTAAAATCTAAAAGCCAGGACATGTGCAAAACTGCAATGTCCCCTGACTGTTCACTCCAAAATCACTCGTGGAGTTTTCATTCTGGTAGGGAAATGAAGTGCTATTGATTGGAGTGGTTTGAGTTTGTTTTGTTCCTGGGACTGTGTCAGACATTTCTTCCTCAAAGGGAATGCTGATCCTTTTCCAAACAGCTGGGAGGATTTTATTACCAGAACATCCTCGTGGCAGGAGAACCTCAAAGAAATCTGCTCCTTGCTCTCTGCTTGTCTTGACCTCTTTGCACAGGACAGTCTGGCAGAGCAAAAAACCCCAAACTTTTGCAGCCTCTGTATCGTCCAGAGATCTTCTCCTACATATACATACTTAAAAAAAAAAAAAAAAAAAAAAAAAAAAAAAAAAAAAAAAAAACACAAAAAACAAACACCACTAAAAATTCCTACATGCCTGTAGATGACCCAGTGTGGCACAAGGTGTTACACCCTGAGAAAATAAATGGACAGATACAGTAGACATTCACTATGTCCTGGCAAAAATCCCAGTCTCCTGCAATTAGGTGGGACCTCAGTGTCATGAAGAGTTTGTTATGTTCTTTTTCTTAGTGTGTGCTGAAGTAAACATGTTTGTCTACAGGGAGACGCAAGAAACAGGAACAAGGAGCTCTCTGAAAGCATCCAGCCTAATGATTCACCTGTCTATTAGTCACCTAATTTCACAGTTCATAAACTTTAAAGGTTTCAGTTATGAATGGGTCCAGTGATTCTGGGTAAGAAACCACTCATCTTCCATAAAGAACAAGAAAATAGGTTTATGTGATACTGCTCCTGGGTAATTTTAATTCTCCAATGCAATATATGTTAGAAAGGAGTAAACCCATTCAAGAAACCCCATCAGCCCCACCACTCTGCCACCCAAACAGGAAAGATTCCTACCTTATAATCTTGTTTGCTAAGAGACTCAAAGTGTCCATTTTCATACACCTTCATAATTTGTGTAAGTTGTATTTTCTTCTAGATAACAGACTAGAGTTGCAGTGTGAGCACCAGACCCAACGTAAAGCTGGATATTTATGCCACCAATCCCATCATTATAGAAGTTTTTCCTTCACTGGAAAATGACTGTGTCTCCGCGCTGTTTACGTATCTAGTTACAGGATTTAAGCTGCACATTTACAAGATACATTGCAAGAGCTGTGTAACTGGAAAAATTAAATCCTAACATTATTTGTAGACTGTGATCCATGCCACGGATGAGGCACCCATGGCAAAAGGCTTTCTATAACTGCAGAACAAAAAAAAAAGTCAGAATAGAAATTCATCAAGTTCACTATTCCTATTTCTCATGAGGATTCCTGCTCTTCTCTAATCAGTAGCTTTATGCAAGCAATGACTTAAATAGGAAGAGTTAAAAGAAATTTTATTCCAGAAATGCTTTTTAAACCCTGGTAACAGTTCACTGCTAATTTCCCTGGGCACATGAACAAAATTACTTTGAAAACATAAGAATCGGCTGGCAAATGTCAATGGCACGGTAATGGATACATCCTGGAATTTGCCCTATAGGCAGAAATTCATTTGCTGTCACCCCTCAAGCAAAAGCCTGAGTAAGCAGGTGGATTAGTAAGGTAAAGGTCAACATCTGTGTTCTGCTTGGGATAAACGGGGGAAAAAATGAATGCCCAGATGCCCCCAGACATTTTAGGTGTATTCTTACCTTCAGCCTCCTAGCTGACATAACGAGGGCTATCAAACACCTGCCTATGATTCCATGACCTCCTACCAGTCAAAACATGGCCAGATGCTGAAAAACACTGGAGAAGCTTTAGCTCATTAAGGAGATGGAACAGTCAGAGTCTGTTCTGTAAAAGGTGAAGAAGGGCAATGGAGTGTTAAAACCTGTGATGGCAAGGGGTAGCCCTGGATGGAAAAGAAGAGTTTGGAGACTGAAGGAAATCAGTTGTTCTGAGAATCACAAAGAATGGAGAGAGTAGAATTATTTGTTGAATTGATTGAAATAGCAGAGGCCTGAGGTATTTAAGAAAACCAGATAGGGAGTACAGAGGGCAAGGGACCTGCTACATAGCTCAGTTTCCAGCACAGTTTTCCCTGTGGACCAGGAACTCTTGCCTGGAGCATTCATGCATTTGATAGAAGAATCACTCAAAAAACAACCACTACAACCATCAACTTTCATCCTCAAAGATTATCTTTCCCACAATTGAAAACATGAGACTAAAAATAACACTCAGCAATAAAAATGTATCTCAAAAAGCTACCTGGTGCACTGTTGGTGTTTGGTCCTCAGACCTGGGACTTTCAAAAGTCTGCTCTTCAGGAAGAGAGAACCTGATTTTGGGTAAATGACAAAAATCAGAATCTTCCATGGATGAGCTGTGTGTCAGTTGATAAGGAAATGGTGATCCACAGATGCCCAGGCTTTTTGATCCCTATCACTTGAGATATTGCACTGACATTTTTAAAGATGCACCACCTCCACTTGGAAAGGCAAGCAAACTGAGATTTCTTCTTTCTTTGCTAATGACTGATGAATATGCTTTGCGGAGTAGTGCTCAGGAAAAGAATAATTGCTATTTAGAGATTTAGTCAAAATGTAGGTCTTCAAAGCAAGTGTCCTGATTTTTAAAAATAGCAAACTTTTTAGTATGGCAGACAAGTCCCATTTTTCTAAATTAAGCATGTTAGGTTGGACTCTTAAAGCACTACTTTGATTTTTGAGAAACATTGGAAATCTGATTGAAGATATATTTCCAGCCCACCAATAGCTGCTGAGTTCTGCTCAGTTCTGTGACGGGCTAAGTCATTTAGCACTGCAATGGAAAACAAATCTTTTCAAAGTTGAGCCCTCAAAGGTTACAGGAGATGCAACATTTCAGTAATGTTGCAAGCGATTTCTTGAAAACACATGCAAAAAATATCAGAATAGATGCCATTTCCAAGAAGAAAATAAACTATAGGAGAGAATGCAAATTGACAAGTGTCATTATTCTTTCCTTGACCAGTCCTTGGTATCTCTCAATTGTCCTACTTTTCTTTTTTTAAAAGATGTTGCCATAGTGATACTACAGAACCTGCAAGGCTGTCCCAGCTATTCATCATCAGAGATTAAAATATATTATGAAATGGGTTTTAATGTATTATAAATTATACATACTGCAATACCAAATTCTATTATAAAACAGGCTTTAAATAACATATTGTGGAACTAGACTAGCTGTCCTGCAGTTCAGGTGGAAGATTGCTTTATATTATAAAGTCTGATTTTTCAGTCTCATTAACGGCCCTGAGAACTCACCCACTATGAAATTTTATCTACAGGCTTTTATTCATTCCACAATCCTTCCAAGCAGGTGAGGCTGGAGAGACATGAGGATAGATTCATTGCTACTGCCTGGGCACCCAGTGTCATTCAAGATGCCGTAGCAGAGCCAAGACTTTCACGTGGGGCCAACAGAGACAACTAAGGAGCTATGGGAGAATTTTGCTTTTCTGGACAGCAGCTGAAGGCCAGGAGTGGTACCCCAGGGCAACGCTTTTGGAAATTGAGGCCTATTTTAGACTGAATTGAGCCAAAGAAATGTATTTTACTGTACTCCAGGGAAAGTGAGGTTAGAAAGAAAACAACCAGATTTGCTTTAAAAATGAGTCTTGCCACAGCATTTCTGTCCCCCGTGTTTAGGACTGAAGTGGGGAGGCACAAGGAAAGAAGCGTGAAATTGCCCCTTAATTTTCCTTCCATCCCATATAGCAGCCCTTTTATACAAAGCCAGTTTTAGTTTCTGGGCTGGAGAGACTGACAAGGAAGATCTTTTCAGTTCCAGATCCCATCTAGTTCTTGCTATGCACTAAAAGCAGGAGACCACTGCATCACCCTGAAGACAGGTGGTGTTGCATTCCAGCTGTCCTGTTCCCTCCTGGGAGTATTACCTCCTCCAAGGGGATTTTACTCCCTACAAGCAACAGGAAGAGCCAAGATGTGTAGTAGCAAAAATACCTCCCCCAAGTCCCACAGCAGCAGGTTGTGCTTGCAACAACAGCAAAGACTTTGGCTTGCACATGGGTGATAAATGGCTCACTGGCTGCAGTTTGCACACAATTGGCACAACGCTGAGACACACAGGATGCAAAGCACCCCTGCTGCCTCACAGACACAGGCTGGGAGCTCTGAGGGAGGCAAATCCCATTGCCTTTTAGGGCAACATCCAGCTGCTAGCATGGCTGCAGAGCCAACACCTCAGCACTACTGTAGAGCAAGTAATTCAACAAATAACAATCATTCTTAGCAAGAAGAAGTTTCCTTCGTTAAGCCTGACACTGGAGTCCCGAGCCAGTTTTATACCCACTTTACATTAATATTTTGAGCTTTAAAATTACATCTTGCAAGAGTTTGGGTTGTTACACTGGCATGATCCCAACACTTACCAGTTCAGCGCCAACTCCATGGTGTTTTCATTAGCAGCCAGCTTTCCTGGGTGCCCCTCAGTGGCTGCATGACTAGTGGCCAGCTTTACACACATGTAAGTGCTTGGTGCTGTTCTTTATGCCATTCTTCAACAAGCCATGTCAAATGCAGTTTTCCTGATTGCATTTCAGAATTGTGGCTTTGAAGCCAGCAAGTGATAGGGGCAAGAATGTTAAATGGATCGTGTCCAGCAAGTCACAAGCATTATGACTATTGCTATCTGTCACCTTGAGACATCCAGGGCTGTATGCTTCACTAGATCCAAGTGGTGGCTTCTTTTCCCCAGTATCTTATGTACAGATGGCTTACATGACTATGGAGCTCAGTGAAGCTCTGCATAAATCTCTGTGGCATTTATTGTCTTTCCAAGCAGCGGGCTAGTTTTTTTTTTCCCCGACTTGCTACTGGAGCAACACATTTCATTAACCTGGCTTTTATTCATGCCAGCTCAAAAGGTCAGAACCAGTAGCCTCAAACAGTTTCCTCATTTTAACAATGAGGTTTTCCTACTGATGAGCATCAGGCACTGCTGAAACCTCAAAAATAAACATTATGCTCATAGGTCCCTTAAGCACAGTAAACTATCCATCTATCTTGCAGCTGCCAAGCACAGAATCCTCTAATTGCTGTTACAGATACACCACTTTAGATCTAAGCTTTACCACCCTTGTCTTTAGATTTAATCACACACCTCGTGCACATGTCACAGAAGAACCAAACGTTATTTACACTCATCCAAAGTCTCTTGCGAAATATATGTATTTAATTTGTGTGATCTGCAGGTTGTTTATGCCCATATCAGAAACTCATCCTAAATAAACTCTGAGTCTGAGGTTTTTATGCTCTTATACCATCCAAAGGTTCAAACAGACAACAACATCCTGTTCAGAAGATCACACGGAGAGCCAGCAGAGTCAATCAATTTGCTTTGCTTCCTTGCCCTCCCTCATGAGTTAGGTCTCATGCTTGCTTCCTTAGACTATGTGGCACTGCAGTTCAGCGGTTTGTTGTCTGAAGAGGTGTAAACAAAGATATAAACTTTGAAGGAGATCAATCTACTTCTGGATAGACAAAATACCCAAATCTCCGTAAACTATGTTAAAGTTTAGCCAATTCACCAGCATTACCAGGGTCCTCAGTCTGCAAGCATCATTTTCAGCATCTTTCATCTGTTCAAAGTATCAAAAGTTGTCACATCTGGTTGACACCCAATTTCAGAAGCAGATTCCTAAATAATACAGCAATTAGGAATTATAGCATCCTCAAATATGAATGCTAACTTAGAAGGCCAAAATTTAAGGTCACAAATGGTAAGGGATCAGGTCTCTCTTGGCGTGCTGACTCAGGCATCCAAAAATCATGAGTTAACATTGAAAACTCAAGCTTGTTCTGCCAGCACTATCCAATGCAGGGATAAATCAATCCATAATTTTTCCCTGGTTCTCTTCAGCTAAACTAAAAATCCCATTTACATTGAATCACAAGTCTTTTGAAGCATGAGGAAAAATAAAGACAAAGATGAATCAGCATTTTTGATCAACAAATTTATCTGACACAAAAGAAATAAAACACTAACTTGAACAAACACATATGAGATAAACCCTCAGCCAGAAGCACCAACAATCTGGGATGAACTACTTGACATGTTGGCTTGATCACTATTTCATGCACACTAAATAAATCCACCTGAGTCTGAGGATATTTAAGTTAAAGTAAGTACTGTTTAAATTGCAAACCAATTCTAGTCAAGCCTGTACCATTGAAAAATCTGAGATACTTAGCCAGAAGAGATAAATCATTAAACCAGCAGTAATTTATGGAGATGTATGGTTGTCAAGTCTTCCAAAAAATGTCCTGATCATGCTTGAACACTTTGAGGCATATGTGAACAGACCCGTGTATTTTTCAAGGCAAAGAGAGAAATCACAGTGGAAAAAATCCCCAAGGACCATCAATATGTGCTGCTTGGCTTACAGACATCGTCTCATCTGACAACACAAAGGTGCAGCCTGGGCACAGTACTTGTGCTGTCCCAGGCTGTCATGATGGCGGGATGCAGCCTCACCCCTCCTGCACATTCGAGCTTGCAGGTCAGGAGCAGTCATGGCACTTGCTGGTTGTGTGATTACAGATAAACACCAGAAGAGACAAACCTGCAAAGCCATGAATTAACCTATGAAGAAGCCTAATAGCTGTCACAGACACAATGTACTAGGCTTGCTTTGGGTGACTTTGTAGGTACTGCCAACTACAGCCTCGCTGCTTACTGAGGCTGGGAGAAGCACCTAAAGAGTCACTGTGTCCTCAGAAATGCACAACAGAGTTTGAAGATGAGTGTGAGTGATGTCAAATGACGGTGAACAGGTGTGATAGAGTTCCACAATACTGATATGTGAGGAGACGGACATGGCTAACACCAAGCTGCCATGCTTCAGACACACACTGCTGCCCACTGTTCCTTGCTGTACCAAGGATATTTAATGCAGAAGAGTCTTTCACAAAGATGCTCATTTTCAGCATCTTTCATGCAGGCTCTGAGCCCAAAATGGTTGCACAGAGACTGGCACTGCATAATGTGAAAAGAAACCTGGTAATGACTATAAGAAACTTTTATTCTCACCTTCAGGCCATCTCATCTTGCCAAGGAGAGATGAAATGACAGGCAGGTAGAGGACAGAGCTTTCCTCTGATTTTATTTTTTTTAATGAAAATTCCCATTATGTATTAGGGTCCAAGTAAGGGAAGGAAAATAATATCCTTTTCCCCTTAGCCATAATTCTAGAAAGGGTTGAATAATTTTAATCTATAACTTTTCCAAAGGATCAGCTTCAGGCAGAGAGCAAAGACTGAAAATCAGAGGACCACAGGAAGTCTGCTTTCAGTTTGAAGTCTCCTGCAATGTCAAACACTAAGATAAATAGCACCTCACAGCACTGCTAAAGTTACTGCAATGATGTGTACCTTTCCCTCATTGAGGCCCATTACCTGGGGAAAGCACTCTGAAGGCTTCACATCCTTTTCTCCATCTCTTCAGGTGCTGCTGGTACCCATCTACTGCCACTCCTCAAAAGCAGCACAGAAGAAATTAAAACACAGATGAACCCCAAGCCCCACTGAAAGCCTCTCTGGACACTGAAAGGGAAGAGAGCTCAGGGAAATGGAGCTCAAAACGACAAAACAAACAGCACTTGCAGCTATTTTTACATCCTTCAGGTCCAGCTTGCCCCTATGCAAGTAGCACACTTCTCACCTGACTGGTCAAACCAAGTACCTGAACTCACCCAACAGCAGCACCAGTGAGAAGCTTGTGTTTTTGTTGGAGCAGATGCAGCCAGTGGTGCAGGGACTGCCTTCACCAAGACCCAGAAACAATAGCCAGGACGAGTGAAAACACAACTTGTTCTGTGAGGTATTATTTTGCAACCTCTAAACTGCATTACTATGGAAATGAGACTGGCATCTCTGAAAGACTGAAAAATTTCAGGAGTTTGTGAGTTGTTAGAATATTTGTTGACTTTTTTTAAAAGGCTGTTTTAGAAATGACAGATGCTGAAATTATAAATACACATTGTATTGAGTTTTTCTGGTCAGATTTTGGTAGTGGGGGAGCTACAGCAGCGGCTTCTGTGAGAAGAGGGCAGCAGCTTCCCCCATGTCCAACAGAGCCAATGCCAAACAGCTCCAAGATGGACCTGCCACTGGCCAAGGCCCAGTGGTGGTAATGCTGCTAGGATAATGTGTTTTAGAAGGGGAAAAAACAAACCAGACAACAATGCCACCAGAGAGAGGAGTGAGAGGAACAGCCCTGCAGACTGTTCCAGACTTCCCTTCAGTGCAGAAGGAGGGGCAGGAGGTGCTCCAGGTGCCAGAGCCGAGGTTCCCCTGCAGCCTGTGGTGATCCCCATGGTGAAGGAGCTGTCTCCCTGCGGCACATGGAGGTCCACAGGAGAGCAGAGATCCACCTGCAACTCCTGGAGGACCCCATGCCTGAACAGCTGGATTTCCAAAGCAGGCTGTGACCCTGTGAGAAGCCCACACTGGAGCAGGCTCCTGGCAGGACTTTTGGCCCCATGGAGAGAGATACCTGTGCTAGAGCAGGTTTGCTGGCAAGACTTGTGACCCTCGCAGAACACTCTTGCTAGAGCAGTCTGTTCCTGAACGACAGATTCCAACAGATGGAATCCACATTTGAGCAGTTCATGAAGAACTGCAGCCTGTAGGAAGGACTCATACTGGAGAAGTCCCTGCAGGACTGTCACCCATCAGGGGGACCCCGTGCTGGAACAGGGGAAGACTGTGAGGAGTCTTCCCCCTGAGGAGGAAGGCGCAGCAGTGACAACGTGATGAACTGACCACAGCCCTCATTCCTGTTTCCTTGTGCCAGTGCAGGGAGAAGGTAGAAAAAAACAGCAGTGAAGTTGAGCCCAGGAAGAAGGGCTGGGGGGTGGAGAGGGGAAGGTGTTTTTAAGATTTAATTTTTATTTCTCTACATCCTACTTGGATTTGATTGGTAACAAATCTAACTAATTTTCCCCACATCAAGCCTGTTTTGCCCATAATGGTAATTCCTGAGCAATCTCTTCCTGTGCTTATCTCAACCCAGGAACCTTTTGACATATCATCTCTTCCCTGTCCAGCTGACAAGAGGAGTGATAAAGCAGCTTTGTTGGGAACCTGGAATCCAGCCAGGATCAGCCCACCCACACATGAACGATCTGTACATGTACATTTACCTCTCAAGAATGTCAAATGAGGATTAACACTTTTAGACCATAATTTTGTTTCTTAAAGAAAAAAATGAGCTTCAACAGTCTTTACATCTAAAGCACATACTAATCTTCCAGCACACACAACAATATTTGCTAACTACTTACTAACTTTTCACATTCCTATAGAACTCCACTGAAAACAAAAGTTTTTGTGGGCGCAACATGGCTGGAATATTAAGTGACTTAGGATAGAATATACAAGATGATCAGGAACATTTTCTTAGTAGGTATTTCTATTTTGAAGAAGAGATTCTGAAATTTTTCATATGATTAGTCTGGCTTACTTGGATTTGTTTGGGAAATAGATGGAGAAAAGAAAAATCCTAGTGATGTCTACTAGATTCATTCATTTCTCTTTTAATTTAAACATTCAAAATTGCATTGAAATTACAGAATCAAAAAAATGCCACAGAGCTATAAAGTCAAATCATTCATCTCCTGCTTCTATCAGATCCTTTCACACTGGCAGCATTTCATTGTGTAAAGAGGAGAAGAAAAAAAGAAAAAAGGCAAAACAGAGAAGGAAGTAATCTCATTTAAATTCATATTACTTTTGCTATGGGAGGCTCAGTGGACAGCAGCTGGGCATCACTGCTATCAGCAGTGGGTAAATATCACAAAGGACAGTCAGTGCCTCAACATCTTTATATTCAGGATAGCAAAGGCATCCAGAAAATGACAGAAAAGGCTGTAGATACATATGCAGAAAAGTCTAAGAGATTTTTCTGGCTCTCAGTTCAGTTCACCAGACGTGCTCAGGTCTCCCCAGGGAGAGTGTAGAGTAAAGGAGAAGGCCGCTTTCACAGAGTTCAGCTGGTACTAAAGGAAAGTCAATTTTCTGAGGACTGGCACTTCAGTGATGAAAATGAGCAATTTGAGTTTGTCTTGAAAGAAGAGTAAACAAAATTTTTTAACCATAGGTAACCAAATAGCAGCTGTAGAGATTTCCCTGATCTCAGAGAATATGCAGCATTCTTCAAGAATTAGTCTGAGGGGACACTGGAGGGGGACAACACATGATGGTTTCTCTCACTGTTTTTCTTCAAAGAACCGAATTTCACTTGCAGTCCTGACTTACAGTGTGGAAACTGAAACTTCAACCCAGAAGCAGAGTTCATGAAGCACACTCCAAAACACTCTGTCAATATGTTACTCCCTACATCAAAACTGCAGAACTAGTTTTCTCACAACAAAACAGACAAGAGACAGCCTTGAAGTGCTGACATTGCAGCCTATCTTAGAATTAGTCCAAAAGGCACACAGCAGATGTTCCTCTCTACGGCATTTCACATCACTTTTAAAAAAGTCAAATTTCTTTATTGAGATCACAGGTAATGTGAGCATTCAAATATGAGGGGCCAATTACTCCAATCTTTGTTCAAAAAATAAAGCTTTTGTTCTGTTACGTGTATTCAGTGAATGACAGTCAGAGTGGGAGAATGTGGCCTTTGCAATGCCCTATGATGTCACCATCAGGATTATTACATCAGATCTGGAAGAAACATGGACTATTGGCTAAGTAAACTCCCAACAGTAAGGATTAAAGCAGAAGAACAAGCTATTTTCACAGACCCTGTTAAACATTCAAATTCTCAGTGTCCCATTGTTTATAGCAAAGAGCATAACAAGAAGAAAAGTGACATAAAAAACATGAATCTGTCCAGGTGACTCTGACTGGCAATGAGCTGATGAAGGACAGCGCTGAAAATGGATCTATGAAGAAATCACAAAAGTAATTCCTTTCGTGATATAATCCTGGCTCTAAGATGCAGCAGAAATGCTAATACATTAATCTATGTCTCTAATGTCACCGTTCTAATTCAATACACAACTAGGGAGATAAATCTCTGAATACATCCTGCATAAATAGCATGCATTGTTATGATTTTCTTAATAAACCGTGGAAAATTAACATAGGCATTGATAGCAGCTTCATATCCTAACTCAAACGCAATTTATTGTTTTGTGGGATGTAATGCCATACAGATATACAGACGAGTTATGATATTACACTAATTTTTGTAGACAGCCTTGAGACAGTTGACAAACTAGAAATGTAGTGTGCTGCCTGATCCTGTCCCTTCCCAATGCAGCTCTTCAGCATGAAATATCACAGGGCTGACACTGCACCAGCAAAGGACATTTTTAGCTGAAGAAGCAGGGTGGAAGATGGCAACTTGCCTTTGAGTTTCTGTGGCTGCTGGGCCGCGAGGTTGGGAGGCAGGGGACGAACATGCAGATGCAAGCTGCTCCCTGCCTCCTGGGGAAACACCGCTCAGGCCTGACAGCAGGGACAGACAAAGTGACAAGACAGATCATGTTTCTGTTTTATGCACTCACAGCAGCTCTGTTCTCTATTCGATCCCCTGGTATAGCAGGAAACCACAGCTCATCCTAATTTTACATGTGAAAAGTAGAGGAATGTTTTTGCTGATTCCAAAACATGATGCCAAGAAATCTGCTGGGCTCCCAGGCGGGTCTGCCCCATGGTTGGGTACTCCAAAATAGCAGGACTCTGCTACAAGAAAACATACCTTGCAGCAGAGGACACTGAAAGTAACAGCCTGGGATAGCAGCCAGCTCATTAACACCCTGCGGCACCATTTTATTTCATCCCACAGTCCTCCCACTTTGATAGTGCCAAAGAATGAAACAGGAGACATCCTGGTATTACCATACAAATCCATGGTGCCTTGAACACTGCAAGTAGAACCCTATTCACCTGCCAAAAACTTACAGTAGATTTGGACAAGGTATAAAGAAGGGAAGCAAAAATAGTTAAAGGAATGAAATTGCCTTTATGTAGAGAGGGACTTAAAAAGAATAGGAATCCAGCCTGGGAAATATAATATGGTAGAAGTCTAACACTCATAAACAGCATGGAGAAGTGTGTAGGGAATGACTGCTCATAATTTTCTGATGCAAAAATGGAAGGTTATCAAATTAAACAAAAAAATCCATTAAGCTCAAAAGCAGACCAAAAGAGGTACTTTTTCACAAGATGTATGGTTGAGCTGTGCAGCTGAGCCATGGGATACTATAAATGCCAAAACCTTTCGGGAATTTGAGAAATTAATGAAAGAAAAATCCTTCTTACATTAGGAAGGACAGTGATGCTACCCGTGGCTTAGGAAATCCCTCAGCTACAGACCAGCAGAAGGTGAGGTGCTTTGTGCCCTGCCCAAGCACCCTGACTGCACCAGTCTGACCCAGACAGCCACTCTGCTCTGGCTTGAGGTGCTTCTCTGCCACCATGCTGAGCAATATTTGACTCCTGAGCCTCAGCTCACATGGAACACAGACAGTTTGCCTACAGAGCTGTAAAAAGCCACCATCTTGCTACGCGTGATACGTTTGCATGTGGAACAGTAAAGCCCAGCTCAAGGGCAGTGCTGAGATTTCAGTGTAAATCACAGCACAAAGGACACCTCCATTCCCCCAAAAGAGAAACTACAGACCTCCAGCTCTACCTCAAAGAAGATTCACCTATCACTAATAATACCTTATGCTCATTTGCCAACAGGGGCTCAGGAGTACAGCGATGGAAGCAGGGAATATATTTGGGGAAGAAGCAGGTTTTGCCTTCTCAGTAGAAAGCAACCACACTCGTGCTACTCATTTGACTCCCTAAGGTTTGTTTGAGGCCAAGTTCATGACTGCAGAAAGGAATGGCAGGGCAAGCTATGGGCAGGACAGGCAACTCCAGCACATTTTTGACCTAGTCCCCGTTTGACCAGTCTAAAGAACATTGCACCTCACTGCAGTGCAGCCTCAGACAAGAGCAGAGGCTGGATTTGTGTAAACATGTTTATACACTTGCATCCATTGCACCCTTTCTAGCTTTAAGTTCCCAATCTCAGGAGCTGAAGCACTGAAGAGATTTGTCATTAAGTTTATGGTGCAGGGCCACTGTTATGTTTCCTTTCAGGACAGCACTGCTTTCAACAAGTTTTTTTCCCCCTACACAGATATGTAGCTCTTTCAACTGCAATAATTGTTCATTTTAGAAAAGGAAAAAGTGGGCACATGAACCTGTTCTCTTTGGAAAATACTGAGATCATCCTGGATAATGCAGATCTGCTATCTGATAAGGCACCCTCTGTGAACAGCAATGAACACACTCAGGGAAAACTCCACAGCCATGCTAGAAATGCCACTAGCTAGCACTGGAAATAGGTCAGGGTAGTAGTATCTCTCTGGCTGTACCAGGTGTATAGCACCCAAAAGAAAGGAGGAGGAAGAATGGGGGGGGCAAGATGAGTGTTACTGATGAACCACAACTCTTCTGGGATACTAGAGCACAGTACATCACCCAAGTTATTAATTATTTCAGAGTCGGGACACCACAAGGCAAAATAGACTTACATTCTTGTGTCTACATGCTTGGTCTTCTGTTTATACCAGTGATCTTAACTTGAAAAAACTCAGAGCAATGTACTGTGACACAGATGTCAGCCTTTAGCTGTCTGGAGCGTGCACAGTAATTAGCCCCTTAAATGTGATCTTGCTAGAACCTCCCAAATGCTCTTCTCCAGAGAGACTCAAATTCAAAAGGTTCACTGCAGAGCATTGTAGAGGCCCTCATGGCCTGGGACAGTGTAAGTGCCATTGCAGACTGATACTGCCTTTTACCAGGTATTGTGAGGAATTTCAGAAACAATCCCTCTACAACAGCAAACTTGCTGAATTTGGGTAGCACAGGTCTGGCTTTGTGTAGCCAAACTCTAGCAACAGCTGGCTGTGCAGCACAGCAGCAAGTCCAGACTTCCTCCCTTCCCTGCACAGAGGTGCAGCAGCCAAAGAATTAATCTGCACTTGTTATTGCTTTCTTTGACCAAATGCTGTGCAACCATACTGCACAGAATTTAAGTCAGCAGGACAGGCTTGATCTTTGCCAATACTATGGCAGGTTTGATTTATTCTCAGCTATAACACACACTCAGACTGTGGCTTCTGGCAGCTGGCTTTATTTTCAGATCAATGAGAAATCACTGTGGAGAAGCAGATTTGGGGACTAGATGTCATTTGCCCTCAGGCATGGGAAGCCTGGATTATTCAGATTATTTGCATGCAGACAATTGCAAGTTGTGATAGGAGTGCAATGAATGAGTTTTAGGACAATTTCCAACATGAATGCAGAAGCTGAACCTGTTGCAGGGGGTCACTCAGATGGATCTGCCCCTCCCCGAGGATGGCCCAGGTAGCACCACACATCTCAAAGAGTTCTATCTGGCTATACAATTGCAACCAGATTATGAAATTTAACTTAAATAATGAAAAGCAGCAATTATCTTTTGTTTCTCCTGTGCTTCATCTAGATCCTCTCTGAAGGCGTTATAGAGACCTGTGGTTTTAAAGTAGCTTTTAAGGGCCAGAGTGCACAATTCAGTGAAGTTTGCAAAGGTGACTGCAAAACAGTTAAGGGCTATCCAAAATTGACACTGAGGGTTTCTCAAGTGGACCAATTTAATAGTAAGTGTTTAATTCAAAGCACCTAGATTTTCCATCACCTTACAAGCTCCAAATTTTGAGAGAAAAAGATATGGTAGCAGACATGTAGACAAAAGTAAATGTTTATTTCTACATTGTGGAACACTCCTGCCATTTCAGTGCTCTATTTGTATTCAGAAGAAAGCACTGAGTGTCGAAGCTTGGAATATAATATGAGCAAAAAGTCTGCAATGTTTCATTTGAGGCTGAAACATTTAATCCAACTTCCAAGTGCTTATTTGCCATAAAAAAAATAGGCAAGAAGAAATGTCTAAATAGAAAAACATCTCCTAAACTAAACAGCACTTTAAAAAAATTCAAGATTTTACTTGCTAGAAATCTATTATGGAGGAAGATTTTTCTTTGGACAAATATGTGGAAAAATAAACTTCTCAGACAGCTTCTTTGAGAATCAATTTTAGATAAATATTATGAAACCACAAGTGGCATGATAAACATGCATGCCATGTTTCTTCACCCAGCTGCAGCTAGGAAACCAAGCAATAAATACTATTTATTTATATTAATAGTATGCTTAGTGAAAGTATTACAATATTTCCTAAGCTTAAAATCATCCATGAATGTATTTTATCATGAGGCTCAGCATTTTTATAGTAATTTACAACTTTAAAAGGGTAAACTCTATTGCTCTCTGTCAAACCAACAACTGGGTAAGTGCAGAACATTACCGTATGAAGCATGATGAAATTTATTGCTGCAGTCATTAGTACATATTGATTTTGTTTGTAACAACCCAAGTGGAATACTAAACTCATTACGCCTGTGCTGGGCTCTCTCCTGCTCTCTGGCAGGACACAGCCATGGCAATGCCAGCTTACAAACCACCAGTGCTGCTCACTTTCCTCCAAGGACGGGGTTTTGTGAGAGATCAGCATCACTCCTTTGGTCAGCACATCCTGTTTTGCTCCATTTTGTGGCTACTCCACGTGCAGCTTCCTGTTGAAGAACTTGCAGCTCTCAGACAGCCTAGGCTACGGAAATACTGATTTGTTATTAGTCAAAACATGATTAAATTGTATCAACTACTTGTTAAATCTGCTTTTCACATTTTGGGTAATTTCACAGTGTTAGAAGTCCAATGCTCAGATTTGAATCACATGTACTAACAGAAGAATTCATTAAGAACTTCTGTTACTGTTATTTAATTATTTCTGGCAACATACAAGTCAAAATACTTTCAGTCAGGAAGATATGAAGCAAAATGTGTTTTCTTGGTTTAGTTTGTGTGGTAAAGTAGCATTTTAGATGAATGCTGATTTAATTCTTAACTCATCAAAAATGTGACATTTCATACTTGTGTAGGAAAACTAAGTATGAAATTTGATTTAAAGAATCAGAAAGTTGCATTTCAATATTTAATTGAAAAGTATTTAATTATTTTCAATCTGCAATTAGGGCAAAAGATGTGCTGAAATAGAGTTTCACATATTCACAGGATTTTAAACATTGGTCACAGCTCAGAAATTTCCCCTAATTAACCAGAAAAGACTGATACAGTTACTTCATTCTTTCTTCCTACCATTTTTACTTAAAAGGTATTTCTCTATTTGAACAGAAAAGCAATTTCAGTATCAATCACAAGTCCAGGGAATGGAGTATTCTGACAAAAAAAAATGCTGATTTAACATGCAAGGGAAGGGGATATTACCATGCTTGAGACTGCAGAGCCAGCTTAAAAATCACCTTCCTCCAGCCAAACTCAGCGGTTGGGAGGTTACAGATGTGCTTCTCAAGCCTTGGAGTTGCAATAAAAGCACCTGAAGGTGCACGTTTTGCTTTTTCATCCCCTTAATGCCAGAAGAACAGTGTAATGCAGCCCAACCCACATATGCACCACCCTGCTAGTGGAGTAAGAATGGAGTAAACAGAGGAGAGCTATTGTCTCCAGCTGGCAAAGCAATAGTCACTAGCAATGCCAAACAGCACAGGCCCAAAGAGGAGAAAGCAGCTGCAGAAAGTAAACCTTTTGCATTTAAGGTAGTCCCCTTCTCCCAGATAAAGGAACACTTCTTGTGCCTGGTTCCCTCCCTCCATCTGGCCTGCCCCATGTGAGTTTCCCATCAGAGTTTTGTTGGAATTCCCCCCTTTTACAAAGAGAAAATGCAGCTTATGAAAGCAGCCAACAGTTGCTTGCAATGGGTTATTTCATGGTGGGTGGCCTTCATGTGAGAAACCACCTCTGCCTCAAACCCCCTCAAGGTACTTGTCTTATTCTCCTTCAGGCACTCCTTTTATTTCACAAAGTGCAAAGAACAAGTTATTAGTGTTCATTTGTTCAAACTGTCATGTGTTCCGACACTGTGGCTATTGCAGGAGTTCATTAGGGACCACTAGGATGAGAGAACACAGAAAAAAAACATTACAGCAATTGCACAATCACTTTCTACAGACTGCCTCTTCCCACTGCTCCCGAGCACACAGGCTCACCACATTTGTCTTGCAGAAGGCATGAGGGGACAAGTCACACCAGCAGCCCAGAACACTGCCTTTGGGCAGTTTTCCTCTCATGCCTTCACACTGCCTTATCTCACCACACAGAGCTATTTCTTACACATTTCTATGGAGGTCGCAGGAACCTCAACTCACAAGGCAGAAACTCAGTTTACACAACTGAGCTAAAAAAGCTTCCTGCTGGCAGATGACGGTGGCAATTCTGCACTATTTCATTTCTTTCTTGGTTTTGGGGTTGTCCCCCCCACACACACACATTGTGCTGCACTACAAGCACGAATTACATCTTAAAAATAACAGGAACAGTGCAACAACCATGATACAGTGTCTCTGCAGGTATCTACCTTGGCATCCACATGCAAGTAAATATGTCCTTTTGAATATGCCCTCCAGTGAGGATCAGAGAGCACAGCAGTGTACTTTCCCCCCTCATTTTTCATCACAGTTGAGCATTTTCCTCTACACTGCCAGGGAGCATCATATAGCAAGGAAACACAGCTCTGAGGTGCGGGCATCTGCAGGAATGGAAGCTAGAATTTGTGGGGCAAGCAATCATTTTAAGCCCTGCTTTTTAAGCCAGGCTAATCTGTGCCCATTGCTTCACACAAATCACTTTTACTAGGAGTGCTCAGGACAGGCCATATACATTGCAATGCGTTAGATTAGGGCACACACCTTCCCACAGAGTCCACATTCCCAGAGATTAACCAGTATCCTTAGGGGAATAACAAACATAGGCACCACTGGGAAGTTATTTGACTCAGTACACTTGTGACAGCATGTATATGGCTGCATCATGCCTCTCTGCTTGGAAAGTGACCACCTAAAATCAGATTATTCATCACACAGATCATTTTGATTTTCCATCCATCTTCCCAGAGGTATTGCCATCCTGTTTGTGTGTGTTTGTTGTTGCTTGCATTTTTTGTTGTTGCTGTTTTGTTTTCCCTCATTTGCTGTCATTCTTCCCTTACATGCAGCAGTCAGCTGCTGGACATTCAAAATCCCTCATGAAGTCACTAAGTAATGTCACCACTTACTGTTTTCCACCTGCAGTCCCATCATCACTAATTACAGCTTCCATAAATTAGTTCATTGGTGACATCTAAATGAAGCCATTTACAAATTGCAGCAATGCCAAGCAGCCCAGCTCCCCAGTACCGGTAATGACTGCACACGAACTTCATCAAGCAGCACAGGAGGGATGATGAGCTGCATGTGCTGTTGTTCCTGTCCAGCCATGACAGCACAGATTTAATTTTGTCTCATGCATATAGGATGTGCCTGTGCTGCTCAAAGCACCGGTGTTCCCTTGCATTCACAAAGAAAAGAAGGAAAAAGCATCCTGGAATTAGAGAGCTTCAGTTCCTTGAAAAACCATTTAGTCCATCTGTACATAAGCACAGAAACTGGGGTTTTACCATCCTTGCTTACACACAATACTCCCCACTACAACACTGAAATGTCGTGAAGGATAAAAGTACAACTCAGTATAAAAAGGTTCATGCTGCCAGTCAAATCATATCCCAATACATATCAAAATACTTCGCTCTATGAGTCACTCAATGAAATCACTGTATTCCTTAAAAACTTCCTTACACAGCACATGTAAGAGAGGTGCCCACCTTGCACCATTGTGGGGCAAACACACTCAGGTCACTCCCAACCCACCCTACTTCTAAGCAGCAACAGGCAGTGTCAGCTGCACAGCTTGGGGAACAGAACTACTTGGCAAAGGCCAGTTAACATTCATCAGCCATTTAGGGGAGCTTTGCCCCAGGCCACTCTATGCCACCATGGTGTAGACTGTGCTGCAAAAGTGCAAACTTGCATTGCTACTGGTGGGGCATCTGGGGCCAGGAAATCCTTCCACTCTGATTGCAGAAGGCTCCAGTACACATTCCCAGCCAGCAAGATGTGAAATAAAACCATGGCTTACACTGCAGGACTGGCAAGCACATAACAATCCACTGCAGTTTTTTCCCCTGAAAGGCATTGTTAATTGAATATGCATTTGCTGCTTTAAACTCACCCTTCAAAACCCACAGCATCAAAACAAAATAATCAGTAGGTAGTCATTCTGGAAACACCCCCACCACAGACCTTCAATGAAAGCATGGTAGAAAGAACAAGAAAAAGAATTTTAAAAACCCACTAGTTTTGCCATGGATGCTGTTCCAAGAATTTGAAGTAAGGTGCTTTTTGAAAACAACCCTTCCAAGTGCATTGATTGTTTCTTGCTTGCAGAAAATCCCAAGTTAGGGCTCCCATTGATTTATGTCACATTTAAAAGCCTGGTTCTCTTGAGTTATTCCACTATATTTCAAGCCAAGCAATTAATTCTTCTTTTTAAAAAAACTTTCTAGTGCATGAAAAGTTTTTGGTACAACACAACATTATAGAAATGAGTCTCTTAGAAAGATGGTAAGCATTCATATGCCAACACACTTCACAGACTGAACTGCTCTGATGTTAGCAGCCTTTGCAGCACATGTGAGCATAAGTACGACACGTCTGGAACATTTTGTCACTTCAGTGGTGTTTAGATGTCTAGTGCAAAAAACTTGCTGGCAAACAGTTTGAAAGCACATCCTATTCACCTGTTTCATAAACACTTTAGGTACAGAGGTAGCCCAGATAAGGAGGAGTTAGTTGTTGAATCACATAGCTACAGGAACATTATTCTTTCCTTTCAGTTAAAATTTCATAGAACAAAAGAATTAAAGGCAATATATTTTAGCAGTTGAAATGCTGATATTTGCATGTGCTGTTAGCTTGGAGAAAAACTGCAGCTCTCTGCAACGGTTTGGCTGCCATTCTCCCCATCACCATCTGCAAGAATTTTCCCTGCTAAACATCCCAGTCTGTATCTTTATTTAAATGCTATGAGGAACTTTTCCCACCACTTCAAATCAGTGCTTAAATCCCCTAGATTGCACCAAATACAAGTACCCTCACCTTGCCCAAAAACGCTCCCTTAACTTTTTTTGTCAGGCACATTCTCCACAAGGTGTCAGGTATGGGGAGCTGGTCCTAAGAGACAGCAGCATACTTAGCCCTGAGCTTCAAACTACACTAGTGAGGGTTCAGAGAGCAGTCACAAGGAAAGTTGCATCAGAGACTCAGGAAATACCATGACAGCCACCTAAAGCATACTGCAGCAGTCAGCCTTTTCCCAAGGGTATTTACCATCCTCCACATGCCTAACAAACAGCCCACAAAGTAAATCTCCCCCCATCCAGCCTGGTTTCACTAATATAAACATGTCACTGTTGTAGGATGGTTTCATGTTTAGTCATAGAACATCCACAACACACCATGTGTCTGAGAGCATTGTCCAAACACTTTATGAACTCTGTCAGGCCCTGGGGAGCCTGTTCCAACACCCCACCACTCTGGCTGAAGAGCCTTTTTCTGATACCCAACCTAAACCTCCCCTGACACAGCTTCACACCATCCCCTCGTGCCCTGTCAATGGTGACCACAGAGAAGAGATCAGTGTCTGCTCCTCCACTTCCCCTCATGATGGAGTTGTAGACACCAGTAATGCCTCCTCCAGGCTGAACAGACCAAGTGACCTCAGCCACTTCTCATAGGGCTTCCCTTCAGGGACCTTCAACATCTTTGTGGCCCTCATTTGGATGTTTTCTGGTGTATCTTTCCTATATTGTGGCACTCAAAACAGTTTAGTATCAGGCTAATTAGCAACACATTATCACAGAACTCTCTCCACAATCAGAGTTATCACAACATCATTATTTGTTCAATGCGCAAAGAAACCCACCAAAAATATCCACAGACAAATCAAAAGCTCATGAAAATGCAAACGTAACCAAAATCAGAGAATGGCCCAGATGAGACTGGCACAAAACCCCAATATTTTTCTGATGAAGTTTCAGTCCAGCCATGCCATATGCCTCAGCTTTGCTCTGGATGCTAGAGCTTTTTTGTGCGCTCACTTTGGGGTAAAGCCAAAAGCTACAGAAGCACACACATGTTGCCAAAAAAGAGGAGAGGTGTACCCATCTAGCCCTCCCAGATAAAGGTGGAACTCGGGGCACAGGGAGGCATACAACTCACACACCCACTGCACAGTGACTATGAGTAGCAGAGAAAACAACCCCACAAAACCTCAGCAGTCTCCTCATACCCATCCCAACTAAGCACTTCCCTACATCTCACACACCATAGCGAGCTCCTGTGGCACTACAACACAGGTCTAGACTTACTTGCAGAGCCACCCTCAAATGCCCCACTACAGGCTGAAGAAAGGGCAAGACAGGCTGCTGTGGCAGCTGCTGCAGCCCTATTTCACACAAAACATAGCAAAACACAGTTTTTCCAGATAATATAAAGTAATAAAATCATAACACAGCCAGCAACTGGTAGACACCCACAAGAAGCACATACCTGCTTCACTTCAAAGTGCAGCACCCAGGTTATTCCTCTAGAGCCAAAGCACTGATCCAACATCATTTTCTCCCAGCTCCTTGCAGCCATTCTTCTAGTCCCCCAGCTCCCACCTTCCCCAGGTGTGAACAAGGCCTGCATTTCACAGCTGAAACTCACTGGAGCTAACTACTCCAACATCTCTGGCACAGGTCGTGGTGATTTTATAGCCCTTACCAACATTAGTGCACCTGGGAACCCAAAGGTCACCCAGGCCTAAAACTTCTAAACTGCCCCCAAACTTAAAAGCACACAGCTTACTTTTTTTGACTGACCATGGTATGGTTTGAGACAAGTGTCAAACATCTCAGACCTAGAAATACTTCTTCAGACCATGATTTTCATGTTTCCCTGCTAAATGGCTAGCATATTCCCAGTAGGGAGGCTTGTTAATTAAAAAATAAAACAAAAAAAACAACACACCAACCAACTAAACAAACAAAAAAACAAACCTAACCCAACAACAAAAATAAACCTAACCCCAAACAAATAAAAAACCCTACCTTGGCTGAATATCATCTCTATTTAAGATTTCTCAAGGATTGTCTAAAATTTGCCTTTTAGGTTCATACTTCTAAAGCTTCCCTTTGAAGGCACTGTATCTAGAAACAAGCCTCCTATTTATTTATTTTGAGTGCTCCATTCCTCTGCAGGGAACCCTGCAGTTGTAGGACTCCAACAGTCTTTCAGAAATCAGCAACAACCATGACAGTGTGAGAATGCGAACTGACAAGACTGAAGATCTGTCAAAGCAATAACAGGTTTTTCCTCTGTGATTGTAATAAAATTCATGAAGTTACATGAGAGATGAACATTATTTGCTGTGTTTTAATTTGCTCATTAGAAATTATCCTGAACATTCAGTTGTATGTATATATAGGGGCTGACTATGTTTCTGGGACAGGATTACTGTTCTTTTCCATCAGTGCTGCATGACCCATGAGACCTACTGAGCTCAGTTCAGCTCTATCCACTAGAGAGCTCCTTCATTTGCCCTGTTTTTGGCTATTCCCTCAAGCCTTTCTGAGGCTCCTGATGAATTTCGCTTGTGAATTTTGATGTTGCAGTTTAAAATACTTTCAGTCACGGAGGCCTGCACTGGGGGCCACCACATGTACGTCCAGTAGCAGAATGAAACCTGCTTCCAGAACCCAGTCCCTGAACCCTCTGTCTTTGTTCCAAGCACTGTCAAACACAACTGACTGTGACCTGTGGCACCTGGGCCACAGGTACATATTCCCTTTGGCAACTGTATGCAAATATAAAAGGACATGACAACTAATGCGGCCTTCTTTCCAACCACACAAAATACATATATATTTGTTTTCCCCCTTGGATTCGGATTTTCATGCTGAGAAGAATGACAAAAGGACAGGTTTCAAGCGGATGGTCTCCTGTCTGTGAACAGGGGGAAATTCTTTTGCAAAGAAGAACAAATTCTGGCAGCAAAGCTTTGCTTTGAGTTATGCTGAGGTACTTCTCTTTGCCTTTTTTTCCTGAGCCATTCAGCCAAGGCGGTGGCACCTTTGGGAAAACACATAAACTTAATTTTTCCCAAGTCAAGATGGCTTTGTCAGTGACAGTAACCGGTAAGCAATTTTCCTCTCTTTATCTTGACCCATGAGCCTGTTTTCCACCTCATTCCCCCTCCATCCTGTTGGAGAGGGGAGTGAGTGTCCGGGCAAGAACTTGGCAGCTGGTCACTGCCAACCTGTCACAGCAACATTACAACTGCAGTGCTGCAGAGAGAGGATTCAGAAGGAGCTCTCTGGTTTTGGGGGAAAAAAAAGAAAAAAAACTAGCCTAAGAATAAGTCTGTGACTAAATCTGGAGGTTTACCAGTTGCAAGCCTTTACCAAGGGCTATTTGTGCTTGTGTCCCCACTTCATCCTTGCTGGTTCTTACTTGTCATTCTTTTCTTTTACATCTGTTTGCTGGGGGACTGATGTACAGCCTGGCTTACCACCTTACTCTAAATCCCAGGACTGTGGAATAAAAATTATTTGCTGTTAGTCAACCAAAGCTGTCTTTTCTCTCTCTCTATTGATTACTCCTGAATAATCAATTGACATTTGGCACAGTCTTAGTTATAATAATTCAAGTCAGCAGCAACATAATTTAGAAACTGGCTACTGGGCATGTGTTGGTAATGAATCAAATCCATGGATAATTCAAATTCATAGACTAAAAAATTACATTTAAATAATGTTTAGGTTGTGGCAATCTGACAAAAGACCACAAATTCAATGTGAAAACTTTCCCTCCCTCCATGGCTGAGGGGAAATCCTGGAGAAGCTGTGAGAAGGGACTGGTATTTGCTGCCTCCCCCATGATCCTACACCTTTGAGTTCATACCTAATTGACATCACCTTTGTGTTGAGCTGAACTGCATCCCTGCTCCTCATTCATTCACTCCCAGTCGTGTAATTTTATCCCATAGGATGGAATGGATGCATATTTTTACACAACAGATTGCTTGACCTGGTACAAATTCAATAGAGTGTGATGTGCAAATCTCCCCTAGTTTTGTGGATTATGGAGCTATTGCATGGGAGCAGGAGAGACCTTAGCCATTCCCTGCTGTGTATCAAGCTTCCACTAACATCCAGATCCAGAAATTGCCTTTTTCTCCTTACTGCACTCTATGACAGATTTTACTGTGAATAGAACCCGAATCTAGAATGGAGACCCTGAAACAGGAGACACTTGGAAATTATAGGTAACTTCACACTGAGTAAGCTAATGGCTCCTTAAACAGCTGGTTAACCCACTCATTTTCCCATAGGATTTAAAAGCCCCAGAAACACACCCTGTTTGGCTGGGCATACCCACAGCCAGTCCAAGAAGGATAGGTATTCCTGCAAAGCAGGTGCTGTCTGATCAGCAGTTCTCAGCACTGCATGGTCACCATGCACTGAGCTGTGTTTGTGCTTTGTGCAGGATGTGTTATGGGCACCTGAGCTCTCACAAGTGCACAATCCACAAACATATCTCCCATGAAAGAAATAGGCTTCCCTGAGGAATGTCCTCCCTGCAGTCTTCAAGAAGCTCGTCCCTCTCAGAGGGTCAGAGCCAGAGACTTCAGACTCAATGCAAATCCTCCCCCTTCCCACACTAATGGAACTGACACTGGAGTTGCAAACCCACTGAACCACTATTTCCCTATTTGTCCTATTAAGACTGAACTACAGATATAAACATGTTAAATGAATTATCAGAGATCTTATGCATTCAGCAGTAGATTGATAAAGGCAGCCCTTCATGGTAAGGGCTGGAAAACCTACTTTTTATATATATAATGCCACCAAAAAAAACAAACCCCCCTCCCCCCCAAAAAAAAAAACAAAAAACAAAAAACAAAAAAAACGAGAAAGCTTATTGCTGTGTGCTGGATTGCAAACACTATGGGGTTTGCAGTGGAATTTCAATTATGGGAAAATGCACTGTCAAGCCCTCGTTCAAACCCTTAATTACCAGCGCTTAACCACCACACACTATTGAAGGAAACTATAATTCACTTTGAAAAGGGCCTGGTTTATACCTATAATTAAATTAATCATAATTAATTCCATCAGCTACTGCTATAACTATTGAAGGAGAGAAATATTAAAGAAATGCATTGTCAGGGATTGCTTACAGCACTGGTGGAAAAATAAGAGCTCTGGTCCACATTTCCATTCAGTTCTGCATCCAAATACTTAGCAAAAAATACTAAACTCTTTATCTTAATTTCATTCTTGTTTCTTAAGGTGGCCTCCTCTCCAGCTGAAGCCAATTCCATATCATGGACATTTACTAGGTCAAATTTCCAAGATCTGGCCTCCCCTGTCTTCCTGGCGAGTTCATCTATTGCTGGAGCTCTATCCCTTCTGCCAACTCCAAATGCTGCCAAGGGATCATTTTTCCAACCTGTTGTTTGAAGCAATATCATTCCCACTTCAGCACCCTTCAGTTGGAGCCCTAATCCCATGCAGAAGAGCCTTTACCCATGCCTGAGGGCCCTTCACCCTCTGCCGTGGCACAGACTCTTTCCCTGGATGTGGAAAATGGCAACTTTCCCTCCACCTACTGCTGCCTTGCTGCCTCTGCTTCAATTTTCTGTGTAAATTCTTGCCATTCCCTCTGCAGTCTCTGAGCAACACCAGGAAAGGCTAACTACAAGGAAAACCCAGGCAGAAGGAAGCTCTCAGGGAGCAGCAATCAGGGCTGGGGGCATGTAATCAGGGAAAGAGGGTGGAGAAAAGTCACACTTCTCTTTCTTTAAGCAAAATGACAGACATACTGAAAGGAAGGGAAATATTCCCCTACAAGCTCTGGGTTATAGTGACAGTGTGGTGCATTAACAGATTACAGCATTTTGTTGCAGAGTACTGTTAAACAGCAGGAGACTTTTCAAGCATCAGTGTCAAATATCATGTAATCTGCTAAGTAATAAACTATTAAAAGAATACGGGGCACATCATATTTCTTGACTTGCACAGTTTGCTCATTGGCTTTTATCCGTGTCTGCTTTCTCATTTTGCTGTCAAAATACATCAAGCTGCTTTTATTCCTTCCTTTCACAGGCCTGGCTTGTTTTTGTTTTCTGTTCAAAAGGCAGCTCCTTTTAAGTGTAAGGGTTCATATCCCTCAACAGCCTTCAAACAAATCCATGTCTTTGGGGCTTTTGGTACATCACTGGACGGCAGAGCTGCCTATGTTGTTTCTTCTTCCTTGTAGCTCACTGCTTCTCTGGCTTCAGCTGCAGTTCTCGTGATTTCCAGGTGCTCTCTCTGCCCTGTGAATGGGCTCCCTATGAAAACATATGTGTCTGAGATTTTTTAGCAAGGTTAAAGAAAGGACATCTGGCACTTTAAGACCATCTTGCAGGGCAGACTTGAGTAAACTGTTCTTGTTTGAAGATGTGATTACTCATTAATGTTAAATTAAAGATGAGCTGAGATTCTTCACTTGATCAAGGCCTGAATTGCCTGTTTTGAACTCTCCTGAGAAGGAGCTCCTACCTGAAGTCCCTGCCAGAGCTCTTCCCTGTTTCACTAGTGGAGGGATTATTACAGTTGACAGAGAAAACCATAAGCAAAACTCCTCTTGCAATATAAGAACTTGTCTCAAATGGCCCATTTGTCCTACTGTCACCATCTTGTCATTTCCACAACCTTCTGCACTCTTCAACCACTTATTTTGCCTATTCTTAAACTCATATATTTCAACACTCTTAGTTGAAAAGATTGGGGAAAGCCCTTGCTTTTTTTTTCTCCAAGCTGGGACCTTTTATTCCTTCTGCTGAACAATTCTAAATCAAAAACTAGAACACCCTAATTTCAGAATAAGATGGTTTTCAAGTTTGTTACAACTCAGAAATACATCACTAAAAGTAAACATTTTCTACAAAACTGTTATTCTTCAGAAAGCCCTTCTATCCACAAACATAGTGCTAATCCCACTCAGAAATCCAAAGAAGCATGCAAAATAGGTCTTTTCTTTTTGAAAATGATTCTCCTAGAATGCTCTCCTGACTGTTTCATATTGAAACTTCTTTTTCTGTTGCAGTTATTATTACCGCATCTTGAACAGACCCTGCAAGCAAGAGCCTCAGAGCTGATTATGAAAAGAATCTCTTAGGAAGCGTGTTTGGTCATTTCTACTGGTCCCTCCAAGACTGTTTTCTGAGTGAACAGAACCTAACCTGACTCAAGACACCCCGCAGGTATTTGTACAAACCAAGGAGTGAACTGCGTGGGTAAAGAAAACAAATCTTTCACCATTTATCTGCACTTTTCCCCAAAGGCTTTGAAAGAGAGATAGATTCAGTAGGAGGTAATATATCAAGATGAACAGCATCAGTTAGCGAGGTGTGAGATCCGTGGCTTCCCAAGGAGCTGTGTACACACAGGTGAGAGATTTCATGCTATCTGATGTGGCCACTGCTGGCAGAAATAAAAAAATTTCCTTATAATCTTTCCCAACAGCTCAGCAAGACAGAGTTGATCTTATGCTGCTGCTTTTAAAGACAAGCTTTTGAAAGAAAATAATGCAAACACCCAGACAAACTAGTAAAGTGACAATCACCTCTCCTAAAGTGAACATTTATCGTCACTGTTGAGCAGGTCCATTCTTACCCAGTGCTAGGAGGAGTGAAGGGAGGCATAAAATGATCAGACCTACTGTTGACTGCCAAGGTCCAAAGGCAGTTTACCCGTGGGATGCCGTGTGTGTTTGACACATTTTATGTTCTGCTTTTAGCCTTGTGTCACATTTTGCAATGACAAGGCAGGGTTCTTTCTCAGCTGGCAGTATCCACAGAGCTTTGCATCTCCAGCAGGGATGGTTCCCCAGATTTCAGCACAGCAGCTCCACTTCCCAATAGGTGCCACCTTGGCCTGTCATTCTGGGAATGGTGTCTCATGAGGAATCCTGTGGGGCAAGCACCAAATCCAAAAGGCAGTGGCCAACCTATTCTGCAATGTCACTTTTATTTTAAAAAGTATTATTAACCTGGAGTTTTTGTACTGTTGACTTAGAGTATTCACACATACCCTTAAAAGTTGTAATGGGCTGACGGCAGTGATAAATTATCTACAGGAGTTCTGCAATAGATGAATATATATGATATATCATTTATCAGGGCAATAACCACTTCTTTAAACTCCATGATCAATCAAGCAAAAAGACACAGGATTTGTTGACAATGCCAGATGCACTTAAGATGAGAAGGTCTTTAGCTGGTAAGGCGACTGCTGTTTTAAAGAAATAATTTACTGAAAACATGATGTTTCCAGCTCTATTCTGTCCCTGTTCCCGCTCCAAGTACGTTCAGTAAGCAGCCTGATTATGATTAACATATCAAACACTGACTGTGAAAGGTAGGACTTTTGCCACAAGTGGAAGGATCATTTATTTATTTGCCATTTATATGAAGGCTCCAGTGCCCAGTCAAAGCTTCAGGTTGTTTTGATGGCTTCTCTAATTTAGCTATTTTTACAAGGCTAAATTTACACTATTTACACTAGGCCTCCAAAAGGACCAGGGCTCTGATTAGGTGGTAGAGCAGCCTTGAGCCTACAAAGTACCTCTGAGTTCAGACTTGCTAAGACACCTGCCAAACAAAGTCACAAAAAATCAGATTTGAATTTTTTTACCCTCAAACTGGACTTACCTTCCCTGCTGTTTTTGACAGGGGTAGAGTTAATTTCCTTCACAGTGGTCAGTATGGGACTATGATTTGGATTTGTGCTGCAAACTGTGTTGATAATATGGAGATGTTTTTGTTATTGCTGAGCAGTGCTCGCACAATGTCAAGGCCTTTTCTGCTTCTTGTACAGCCATGCTGGCAAGGAGGCTGGGGATGCAGGAGAAACTGGGAGGAGACACAGCCAGAGAGCTGGACCCAATAGACCCAAGGAATATTCCATACCGTATGGTGTCATGCTCAGCAGATAAGGAAGAGGGAAGAAGGAGGAAATGGGGGATATTTGGAGTGATGGTGTTTGGCTTCCCAACTCACCATTATGTGTGATGGTGCCCTGCTCTCCTGGGGATGGCTGAACACCTGCCTGCCCATGGGAAGCAGTGAAATAATTCCTTCTTTTGCTTTGGTTGTGTGTGTGTGTGTCTTTTGCTTTGCCTAATAAACTGTCTTTATCTCAAGCCACAAGTTTTCCAAGTTTTACTTTTCTGATTCTCTCCCCTGCCTTGCTGCTGGGGGAGTGAACAACCAGCTGCATGGCACTTATTTGCTGTCTGGGGTTAAACCATGACTCCTTTCGAGATTTGAGTTTTTCATTACATTTCTTCCTTGATGACTTGGTGAATAGGGTATTTTTTGTTTTCTTTTAAAAAAATTTTATATAGAAGATGTTGTTTTCAGTGGTACATTTCAAAGATAAAAATAGCTTTGAAGCACCTGTTCTGAAATATCCCGTTTATTTTGTTTTTCCAGGTGCAAACTAAGACTGGACCAGAGTTGATGGAAAGCAAAGGATTTGCCTTCTGCCAGCTGAGTGAGTTCAGGGATTCAGGTTTCATCTGAGTGACTCTTAAAATTTACATTTTATTTTGCTGTGCATCTGTCCATATTGTATGAACACCCTGGTCTCATCAGTCCGTTTGTCTTCTTTCTTCTTTGTCCACTGATGAAGTGGACAGATGATGAAGACAGATTATTTTAAAACAGCAAAGTCCCATGGAAAAAAAGAAGAAAAGGAGAGTCTGTAGCTCGCTGGGAGAGGACTGGTATGAGGGAGCTGCTATTTGCAAACAGTTTAACTCCTGGCTAATCCAGTACACCAGGTAAAACCACCTAATGAGGGAAAGGGACTGGGGACTGCTCAGTTATTCTCTGTAGAATACATTATGCTCTGGGTGCTGACAACCCTTACAGAGCTTGAAAGCAGCAACAACCTGTGTGGTAACCTCAGTGTCATCTCCCTTTATCTGTGCCAGAGTGGTGGGATGTCCTGCTCAGAGGGGCACTGGGGAAGGTTTAACTCCTGCTTTTCTTTGTGGCTTTGAAGAGGTTATCTACCCTCAGCCAACAGAACTCTAAGGTGGAAATTTTTAACTGTACTCAGGAGACTTAATTTTCAGGTGATTTGAGAGAAATTTGGATACCAAAATGCCTTAACATATACAAAAAAACCACTCTGAGATCCATAAGTAGTCCTGCTAGAGTTAAACAACTTCTCATCAGATTGAAATTCAGGTATCAGACCAAGGATTTTTTTGGTGGTTTTTTTTGGTTAGTTAGTTATTTTGTCTGAGAGTTCATTGTTATAGGGAGCTCTGTTACAGGCTGGCTCAAGCTGCCCTGGTGCTTCACCATCACCAAGTCCCTTGCACCTCCATTTGTCCTTCCCACGCCACATGCTCACTCACACTTGCTCCGTCGTCTCCACAAACACTGGATGTTTTCTAGACCCTCCTCAAGTCCCTGCTGCTTAGTAAAACTGACAGTGGAAAATACAGCTATTTTCATGGTGGGTCAGTGAGATGAACTGGATCAGTGCCATGTGTGATGGATGCCAAGACAGGTAGAGAAATGCATGGATAGGAGCCGGTGTAGGGAGATCTTCCTGTTGGGAAAACTGCCATGAGACCAACTCAGTCTCCTCACAGAAGGTTGCCCCTGGACTTCAAATCCCTTTGAAGGGATTTCTTCTCAAATTTGTTCGTGCTGGGCATTGCCCAAAGGACCTCTTGGTAAGTCACTCTCAAATGGGGTCTCCAGCTGCACAGTCATACAAACACACTAACTTGTAGAGAGGAGGAACAGCTCATGGCAGAACCAAAGAAGGGCCCAAAATGGATGTATGTGTTTTGAAACCTCATTAATCTAGGGCATTTTATGACAGTGTAATTAGCACTAGAGGCTGAGAGGAGTGGCAAAACACATTTATCTCAACAAAGGTGGATAAAACCTGTAATTCTCACTTGAATTATGGTTTTCAAAACCTTCTCTAAGGAGACAGATGTTATGCCAGACCTCACAATTACAGATTTCATTCTTCTTGAAAATAACAAATAGCTGATTAGTTATGGGTACCTCTTGCATAACAAACAATGTTATTGTAGGGAGAAGTTTTGATAATAAACAATTCCTTTGCTCTGAGGCTAACCTTTTGCCCCTCTGGGTGCATTTCCAAACGCACAGTGACCACAAATCACAGCTAGGGCAGGGGTAAAGTCAGTACAAAGCTGTCATTTGTTGAGAATATGTCATATATGAGAACTAGGGAGCACCTGAGGAAACTGAAGTAGAATTTCATTAAAACAGTAAACAAAGAAGGTCCCTAAAGGGATTAGACAAATTCACAGACAACATGTGAGTGGCTCTGAGAATGATAGAAGAATGAGGTCTTACCAATATGCAGGGATACCACCTTAAATATGCCTAATGAAGGATCCCTATCCTCTTCCCCCACAAACACACACATGCACAAAGTCATGACTACCAGCAGTTAATGACAGATTTGTTAATTAACAGCATGAGGCAAAGCCAAGGTTGATGTTCTAATAAACAGGTCATTAACTTTGGTAATGACCAATTTGGGTAGATGACTGCTCTTACAAACTGTATTCCATGGCTTATAAAATGCAGCAGTGCAGCTCTGAAATACATCTGGCAGCCAAGACATCTAACAGAGCAGTTGGTCTGAAGCACTAGCCATTCCCTGGGAAGTTATCATCCCCATTTTTCACCAGACACATCATGTCACCAGGAATCAGACTAGATGTATTTCAAGCTACAGCAATTAAAATCCATACAGATGTAAAAATGAAATAAAAACCAGCTTTGAGACAACTAACCATCTTTGCCAAGGTTGTTCAGAAAAGGTACTTGGTGATCGTGACTGCTTTTGTTCTCACTGGCTGTTTGTGACTGCTCTGCTGCCATTTAATTCAGACTTTTCACTGTATTTCTTTATGAGGCCAAAGGACATGCCTGTCCAAGAGACTGGGCTACTGCAAGGAGAGAAGTCTTCATCCGTAGCCTGTCAATGTCAGAGATTTGTTTCCTCCCTGCAGAGGAAGGTAGGATATCAATGTGTGTAAGAACTGGGATGAATGGTCAAACTACCTAAAACAGCCACAGGGGGACGGCTTTGAAACAATAACTTGATTTCCCACCACACAAAAGAACAGCAGGCACCTGCAGTTTCACCGCACTGCGAAGCAAGCTCCAAAAGAGACCTATTTAAAATGTCTCAAGATCAGTGAACTACAAAAATGTTCTGTTTTGAAACAGAAGCGGGCTGAGACCACATTGCAAAAAATTCCTCTGTTTGCAGGATTTATGCCATTTTGCAGTGTTACTGGAATAAGAATCAGAAGTAAAGGAAGCTGATAGTAATGTGTATCATGAGCCAAAGGATCCATTAGTAGCACTTTGGGGCCTTTTGGGGGATAATTAAACATCCTAAAGAACAGTCACTTAATATCACAGCACTTAGTAGTTACTAGAGAGTTAGTAACCAGATACCAGAGGGAAGAAATCACTCTTTCTATAGTTTACTATCAAATTACTAGAAAAAATAATTCCAAAGTTTTGTTTGTTACAAAGTTTGGTGAACAGGAATGGTTTAGATTAGACCCGCGCAAACAGGAATGGAATGGAAATGGATGGTGTTAGGGGAGCAGATTTCACGGAGGATATTTACTTCAGAAAAAACAAAGCACTGGAAAACCTTTTTGGAAATTAGTTCTGACAGTGCCTGAAATCAGCCTTTGGATCTAGAGTCTGGACTTGTGACACAGAGATAGGTAGTACGTACACACATGGCCCTAAAACTTCTGTGACTAGTAACGCTGTCTACAGTAATGCTGTTAAAACATGGCATTTAAAGGCTAAAGAAAAGCAAACTTTTCCAAAAGAGATAAAACTGAGCTAAAAGGATATCTGCCTGTGATACACAGAAATGGCATTTGCTTGTGGCATGTGCTTTAGACTGAAAGTGGAACTACTGTGCTTTACCAGTTGGAATATATGTTGTGTATTTTTCTTCTGTCATATTGCCTTCTTGCACTTCAGTCTGGCTATGCAGTGCCTTTAAGGTGAAAGCTGTTTTGAAAGAGGTTACGTGAGTAAAATTTTGCAGGACTGGAACAACCCCACCATCAAGCAGGGATCACTCAGTCTCCATGATGGACAGCTATGTAATCATGAGCAATCCTGAGAGTTGTGGCAGAACCCCTCTAGCACTTACATCCTTGCAGTTATGTGAGTGCACAAGGACTGTTTCCTGCTGAATACTCCTATGGTTTCTTCATTCCTGAAAAGGAAAGAAAAGACAGAAGTAATCACCAATTCAGTTTTCTCACAGTAGGTCAGCACCATGAAAAGCTATATTCTTCTGTAGGCAGCTATATGGATTTGGACTAGAGGACCAAAGGCACCCAGGAAGATTATTAGGATTGCTTTCATATCAGACCCAAAAATGCGACATCATTTTAATTAAAAAACTTGAAAATACTGACTTCTGACTTTCAGGGAGATCCAACTGATTTTGCATCAAAATTTTCTTACTAATATTTTACTTCTTGAAGTACTTTAAATGGGCTTTAAATGGGGTTTTCTCTTTCTGCAAATATAACATCATTCTGGAAGCAAAAACTGCTGATAAATTGACACGCATAAAAATGGCAACAGAGGTGTTTTTGTAAACAGACCCCTTCTGTAATTTGTGATACAAAAAAACGTGGAAACCAACATAGATGAAGACTAAAGGGACAGAGGCTGACTACATCCATCTATTGATACAGCACTGAAAACTCATTTTGAGTGCAGATGGGAATTTACCAACAGAAGAAAAATGATCCCGTAAGGCAGAAGACAATGTTACTGAAAATAAAAGTTAGAGATGACAAAGCACCTGCTATCACCTGATGTAGCAATCAGAGCCAACACATTCCAATTGTCCACCCTAAAAAATGGGCTTTATCACTAAAGAAGGTCTCAATTCATTATTTCTTCATTGATGTTATGTCAAATATGTAGGTCACATCATCAGCCTGCTAAGAGTGAGAAAAAAACTAGAGAACTTGGGTAAGGGCACAGAATGAATAAAATTTACAGGGGTGAGTGCCTTATTTTTAAAAGTCACAACCAAGTAGAAATAAAATTCAGCAAGAAGAGAAAAATGAAGTAACACTCATTCTTTTTATTTTTACATTTCTGACCATATAAATTGTCCTAATATTTCAAAGTGACTGGCATGTTTAGGTCTTTTCATCTTTGTGGGCTGAACTTGAGAGACTAATATATAGGCCAAGCCTTTGTACAGTGCCACAAACTGAGACTGAGATAGCTGAAGCTGGATATATTCAGGATAAAATAAGAGATGCAGCATTTAACAGAGAAGTGGCTCTCCCTTGGAGAACACCTGCTGATGGAGACCGTAGCTTCAACCGCTTTTGAGTGGATGGTGAGGATTTTTGACATATAGACCTTTCCATTCTTACAGCCTTTGATTTTGCTCCATGGGAATCCTTTCTTGTCATTGAACCAGGGAACGACTAACTGTAGAAATTTAGCATTATCAAGGACAGACCAGGACCAGAATTTACTTACTCCATAAAAGACAAGGCTGGATGGAATAACATGCATAGTCCAGTATCTTGTACACCCCACAAAGCTCTTAGTATCTTATCTCTATTGATATGGAAATTTATATCGATTTCACTGGGAAGAGATTTAAGACAACACCATGCTCCAGCTCTCATGACTCACACAATATTTGTTTTCTTTCTTAAAACACCAGCTCCTGCACTCATGTGATCACACAAGAATCTCAAATGCAATCAGCACTATGGGCTATGCAGAAAAGCTTGCAAAATCAGTGCACTCAAAGGGAGCAGAAGTCAGCAGAAAGAGAAACATACATGATTTAGGGAACTTTACTCTCAGCTATGCTCTCTTGTTGCAATCGCCATTCATCCAAGTCACAGGAAATAATGCAGGACAATTTCGCTAGTCAGGGAAGGGAGACAGGTGAACAGAGGGACATTTGCACTGGTACGTGGCATCTAAAGACCGTCATTTTGCTTTATATAGAAAAGGACTCCATGTGCAATACAAAGAAACCTGCAGCCAAATGGAACAGCAGGGAAAAGGAGAAGGATTTATACTGGTTTATTTGAAGGGGTAACAAAACGTCTACTCTAGTTTCCTCCCAGACTTGAAAAAGATACTTTTGCCTGAGAAATTGAGTTGAGGCTCCTGCTGGTAGCTGTGCTATTCACTCAAAGATACTCTTAGCAAAGACAATAAAGAACTTAAACACAGGCAGTGAGCATAGACAACAAACAAGATGCCGCAAGGTTGCATCCATGCTTCGGAAAGAGGGTACTAGGACAGTGATTTGCAGCTCTGACAGATGCACAATACAGCATTTGGCTCTGAGATTGTATCTGTGGTCATTGAAAGAAACGATTTGATTGCATCTGGGAGAATTGGGATTTTTAAAAAGGGAGTTTATCTTCAAAGGATTCAATGACCTTTGCTAACTTCTGAAAAAGAAAAGAATTCATATGGATTTTTATATTCATTGTGCATTAGTTGCTCATTCTCTCTGAGGTCATTTGCTTTATTTTTTTTTCAGTTTTATTTGCATAAAACACAGTCTGCATGAAAAGACAAGCCAGCAAGCTTTGTATATGTTTATACAGGATTTTGCTGTAATATTTTTGGTAGATTTGATGGGTTTTTTCCAATATTTGCAATCTCCCATCATTTCTGTTCCACAGAAACAATTTATTTTCAAACATAGCTGTACACAGCCCTCTTGGACACGACCTGTTTCCCAGCCTTCCACTGCTGTTAAAGCCAAATCACATTTATATTTAACAGCTTAATTTTCCAAATTGGTTTTATCGGTGACCCTGTTGCCCTGTGAAGGCAGTGCGGGGGGAGCTGCGACCTGAGCCGTGTGCCCAGCTGCATTGCTGACCTGCTGGCTGACACAACAGGGCACCCCTGTGCCTTTTTCTCCTCTAAGCTCTTGCTGAATTAAGATGGTAAATCCCTCAGAGCAGGAACTACCTTTTGCTGAAGGGCACACAATGGAACTGTTTTGTGCCCAGCACAGCAATGAGATGGTCAGCAGTGGAGGAAGCTCAAGGTGGAGGTGACCTAACAAGCCCATGGGAGGAAGGCACAAACTACCTGCAAAGCACAGGCTACAATAAGCATCTTGTCTCTTACGTGGCTTGCATGACTCCCTCAGCCTAACTATGCTTTTCTCCTCATACAAGGAACTAGTTTATTTTCCGCTCCTTGGCTGTTTGATATCCTGGTTATTTTTTCCTCATTACCTTAAGAAGAGTCACCAACTATACTTTCTTTCCAGTCCTGCAGCTTCCTGTCCCAGAGTAGCTCCAGATATGTTAAGAATATCTCAGGCTTGTGAATTATTTTTTGGGTTTTTTATTTAAGCCAGAAAAGAATAAAGAATTGTGAGGGGGAAAAAAATTATAAATCCAAATTGTGAAAGGGGACATTTTTAAAACCCAGTCCCATGACAAACAAGTTGAAGTCTTTTCCTCTCGTTACAGTGCAGAAAGCTCACATCTTCCTTGAAGAGGTTCAGGAGCAAAATACAATATTTTTTGAGATGGAATTCAAAGTAGAGTGTAAAAGAGTAAGGCAAATGCTCCTTGATGAAGCAGGAATGGCAGTACAACAGTATCTGTAGTCCTGTGTGTCAATATGGAGAGATGGACCCATTGATGAACCACAGAGAAACCACCTCCAGTCACATCAATAAGCATGTGACAGCACTCGAAAGAGATATACCCCAATACATCAATTTAGAGAAGTGCTAATCAGGTCTCAATTTCCAAGTTATGCTTGGATGTCAGTCTTGAACTGACAAGAGCACCGCCATGGAAGGGAAATATTTTAATTTCATGTGTGCCAGAATCCTGTCAGTTTTCAGACATCTCCATTTCTCCTCTCACAAACCCTCTTAAAATTTGTCCCCTGGGAATATTTCTCAACTGCAAAGTGCCAACCAGGACCTGGAAAGAAAGAACTGACTGAAAAACATGCAGACCTTCAAAGGCAGCAGAAAATTATTCTTGCTGGAAAGAAGATTGTGTCACTGAAAAAAAATAAGGTGGCTCATCTGTGCAGAAGAAGTCATGGGTTTCATTCTGCCAATCTTTGCTCACCCTGATCAGGAGCTAATTGCAGAAGTGCTGACGATCTCTGTGACAGTGAGCACTCAAAGATCAATAGTTGGCCTCAGTCTGTCAAGACAGTTATTCCACTACAGACTATGGAATTACTGCTGCCCTTATTCTTCTTTGCAGCTGTAGTTTCAGAGCTGCTAGCACCCCTTTGGGGTGAGACAGGAGCAAAGGCTTCTGACTGCAGATGAGAATAAAACGTGTGTAGGACCAAAGGCCAGAAGCAAATTATAGGGACTTTGCCTGTACATGTGCACAGGCAACATGACCCTACAATATTGTGTTCTCAACAAGACAGCTGTGAGCCCTAAACATCTGGGATATATAGGGCATAGGGAAGGACAGATAGGGGAAGCAGGGAGAGAGACATTCAGGGAGTGTTTGACAGAAGTTAGGATGGACACAAATGGCAGATGAGCTGGTGGGATGGCTACAGTAGGACAGACTGCAACAGCATGAATATGCCAAATACCATATGACATATGACATATGACATGGCTGTCTGAAGAAGGGATCTGTGAGCTGGGACTGCTTTCACAATTTTCACACTGGAGGGGTTTGGGCAAAACCAGAAAGGTTCACTTTGCTTTAAACGAAATAACTTGCCCAATATACTATACAATTAGGAAGAGTATTAAAGTATGCAAACACATCTGAAATTTTCAGTGTAAAAAAGTGTAACGAACAGCAATTCTTTTTGCTGTTTTATTTTCCCCAGAAACAGTAACAAAACACAGAGGAAATTAATAAACTTCTATTTTGTTTAAAAGAAAAACAGACATTTTGACATGTCTTTTTTCAAGGCATTCAAAAGTTTTTTCTTCATCACAGAGGCATTCCAAAGCTGGCCTGTTTGTCCTTCAGACTGTCCCATCTGCAGCTTTAACAGCTTTTTAATATATTCTCTACATAATCAATATTTGCCTTTCAGTAGCAACTAGCAGGTTCAACAGATACCATAGACCCCACAGTGTTAAAGGGAGTTGTTCCTCTCTAGTCAGATAAAAAACACAGATTGAGGAAACACAAACAGGTAATAGAAATTATTTACACAAGGTGATTTGTCAGATCAGAGACAAATCTGGGATTAAAGCTGAAGTCCTTAGCTCTGATGGGGAGCTTTCAGGACTCCAAACACAGCTACCCGAGACCAAAGCCTTCCCCCAGGCCAGAGCTTTCTCCAAGCCCACTGAGCTGTCAGTCTTTTCTGAGCCCAGCCTTAAATTATTTATTCAGAATGGAAAGGTGGGTACAGTTCAGGTTTAAGTCACTATGCAGTTTCAGGCAGGTCACTAAACTTATCCCTGTCTTTGCCTTCATGGTTAGCAATTACACCAAAAAAAAAAGATTACAGGAATGTTGGGAGCCCTAAATCCACTACTGACTGCCATGGGTGGAAACACATGCAAGAAGTCTTTCAAAGTCAAGAAAGAAAACCAGCTGCTTTTAGGGTGTAATTCATCTAAACTATTGAGGCACCTAACTTAAGGCAACATCATCTGAGAATAAACAGCAGGATTGATTTGAAAAGTATTTGCTAGACTGATGTGTGAGTATGGACATGGGTATGTGACTTCACCCCAAAACCATTTTTTTGTGGTGGATTTCTTAATGTGGATAACACATAGCAATCCACAGGGTATCCTTACATCTCTGGTGGTCTCTGCCCTTGATGGGGTCATGTAAAGAGGTGCTGAGCTCGCCACCTCTGTTCCACATTGATTGCTACTGTAATAAAGCCATTGAAGCCCTGTATGGGTGTGGGAAAGCCAAAAGAAAGCACTTGTGCACTTTTTGTCAGGTGGGAGATGGTTGAAGTCCAAGTCCATTTGATTGATGATAGATTGAGCAGAGCCTGGATGCTTATTGCAAACAGTGAACCAACATTACTTCTGTCAAGCTAAGTTATTCATTGGTTCAATAGCAACAAAAAAATTTAAGACATCATGAATCAATACCTTAGAAATTGTTACAGTAATTACTGTCTGTCATCATCTTCCAAAGTCCTCTCAGAGTTTATATTTTATAAAAGCTATCTGGCTACCTTGCTAGAATATTGTAGGCAATTTTCTCCATTTTTAATTCCACAAATGAGAAAGCAACCCTCCCTTTGAATAAATGCACTCTTATAGTTTCCAAGAGAACTTTGTTTTCCACTGGATTTTTTTTTTTAAGTTGCACAACATGTTGACCTAAAAGATAAGGCAAATTATCAGGGTTTGATACTTATAGGTAAAGGACAATGAGCCACTGTACCTTTGTGAATAAAGCAGAGGGCAAACACTCACAGGGAATATATGTTATAGGAAGGGTCAGAGGGCAGGTTGGACTGTGGCCCAGAGGACCTTCCTCACTGCAGCACCCCACCATAGCATTGAAAGGGAAGTGCAGACCAGCATTCAACATCATTATGTCCTAGTCAAGGTCAGATTACGATGAGGGTTTTGATTAATGCATAAAACGCAATCAAATTAGCTGAGTCGGCACCCAGCTCTGATGTTCGTTAAAGAAGCTGCCACGCTCATTAGATGGAAGCAAGCCACCTAAAAGGTCAAAGCTAATTTTGAAAGCCCTGCTAAGAATCAGGGTGGAAAAGCAGGGTGAACCTGGCATAACAAAGAAAAAGAGAGATGCCTCGCCATTCGAGCACTTCTATTGGACTCTGTCACCACAGTTTTCAATATGCAGCACTCATTGGTGGCATTTATCCCACTGCCAGCCCTTACAAAGGGATTGTGTCCTCACCAGGTGGGGACTTCAGCATCACTGATTTGCTCAAGGATGCACAGGCTATGACTGAGCTCAGAGACAGACCCTGCTAACAAAATATAATTTGAGAAAATATAACTTGAAATGCTTGCAAAAGTAAAAAATATTCATATTCTAGTTGTCCTTAACTTTAAAAGTAAAAAGAAGCAAGGTATGAGCAGAGCTTCTCTGATTTTAGCTTGACTACACATTATGCTTAGGCACAGCTGTAATTATGGACAGAACAGGTGAAGAAATTAGTCAAAACTGCTGTAAGTACTAAACTCACACCAACAGGTGGGAAATCATATTTCGCAGGATTTCCATTAAGCATTGATCAGCAGACACCAGACTAGGAATAATAAACTGTAAAGAATAAGTGGATTTTTACTGGAATAAAGGCAAGAAAATTGTTGAATTAATGCTGACCTTTGTAAAATAATAAAGCCACAAAAACACAGAACAAAGATGATAGCAATAATGTTTAATGACCATTGAGAGCACTTCGTCCTGTTCTATTTCACAAGTAAGATAGGCTATGACAATATGGATGAAGAGATTTGCCAGCCAGGTTCTCTGTATGGATTGGTGTTACCTGTGTCTGAAAGTGCTGGAAAATGTCAGGTTTTTAGCAAGCATCTCCCATATTTTGATCCAGATGTATTCATGGTCAAAAGGGGTCAGGCACTCCAATCTTTCTTTACATGTCTAAATATAGGGTGAGAAATTTGGATGTGTATCCTAGGAGGAAAAGGAATAACCCAGGCAATGGAGAGACAGGTATGCAGGGATTCCTTATTTAAGCCATATTTATCTGGTCTATCTGGTGACAGTTTATTCTATGAAAATGAAGTTATGTCAGTTCTGAGTTTATACAGTCAAGTGGTACTGTTTGAGAGACACAGATTGAAACAAAAAGCCATTTTGAAGCAGTACACTGAAACACACCAGCCTAAAAGACTAGAGGCAGTATACTCTGAAGTTACCTGTATTTCAAAATGAAATTTTGAAATGCCACTGAAATGCTTCCCTTTTCCTTTCAGTTTACTGTCAGTCCCCAGTGGAAAACAATATGCAGTTGCATAAACTTCTCCGGTCCTGATATGAAGATGGAATAAAACATTCCCGCAAGCTCACTGCAAAGACAAGAATGTGCTGCAGTCCACAGGCTTAAGCCCTGACAGAAATTTGTCTGAGGCAAAATTAACACAAGGCTGAAACCTGCTCTTACTAAAACCTTACTGAAACCTTACTAAAATCTCCAGCATTGAGATGAAACTCTTCTCACTATATCTATTTAAACAAAACAGTAAACAAAAGAATGTAGGTTATTAAATAGAAAAGCCATCCCTGCTCATTTTTCTGTTTGCAGTGGCTAAGGAGGACGGGTTTAATATTACAGCTTCCAGCTCTTCATACACATTTCTGCTGCACCTCCACATGAACATTGCAGGGGGAGGGGGACCATCGCCCTCATTTTGCTATTAAAATGCTAATAATCTGGAAGTCTTTTTCTGATTCATCCAGTCCTCCCAAGATTGCTTTGCTTAAATTGGAAACATAGCCAAGCAATGTCACCAGCTGAGCCATTCACAAAAAAAAAGCTCTGTGGCTCTAGAAGCCTGTCGCTTTACACTGTGACAAGTCACATATCCCTTTTTCCAAAGCAGCTGCATGCATATATAAATTTCATATAAATATATACATATGTATATATGTTGCAGAAAAAAAGGCAGTATCAGGAGGAATAAGATTATAGTTTTGTGGGAAAAAATCAGAATTCTTCCTACCCTTTGTTCACCATAGCAACTCTCTCTCTCTTTCTCTCTCTCTCTCTTACACAAACACACAGATACACAGGGGCAGGAAAAGAGGAAAAAGAAAAGCTCCTACAATATTTTCCATCAGGCCTTCTCCAACAATAAAAGTAAAGCTTTTATCTTTTAGATGGAGATAAAATACTATTCTAGCAGTTCATTGCATAGGCATGCATGGACTTGTCCAAGTAAGTACACATTTTCATTCCCCTGCCTAGGAATTTAGCATAGCCTATTAGGAAATGCCTGGGTACTTCCAACACAAACCTTTCTGTGTCTTTTAATAGTTATCCCACTAGCAGCTTCCTACTTCTTGACTTCCTAGGAAACTAACAGCATCCTACTTACTTACCACAGCACTACATATGCAGTCATACATATACAGAGATACAAGCTACTTTCCAATTCAGTTTTCCAGCAAAAATAAAACTGAGGTAACAGGAAAGGTTATAGTGTTTTACTGACCATGACGTGTTATGGCAGCAATTAAAGAACCCACATGGTAGCATCAGGATCACGCTTTGAAAGATGCTGTACAAACACGCATAGGATAGACGTAAGTCAATTATACATTTCCAGTCCTTCCTGAAGACCCCACAGCCTGAGGATATGAGCAATTCCTGCCAAGGTCACATGAGAAAACTCCGCTGGCATCATCAAGCCCAAATTAAGCAAAAAATATCTGCGGTTTAGAAACAGGTCACTGCAACACAGGGAGGTTAAAGGACCCGCTCCCGGACACGCAAAAAGTTGCTTTCAGACAGGCTTGAACATAAATCTCCCAAGTCCCCCTTGACGTCTTAAATGCGACCTATTTGCCCTCAGACAGGAACATACATTGCTCTGTCTGCTACTTTTCTTTGTGTCTCTTTTTTCCTTCTTCTAGAGAGAGCAGCTCCACTATCTGAAATATGCTACTAGTACTACGGAAGAAAATAATGTAACATTTACCCTCAATCAAGATGATGTCAGAGATGTTCTTTCACAACAGCTACACCTGTAATATTCTGAGTACCTGCAGAAAGCTGTAGCTAGGCTATGACTGAAGTTATAACATCTTCTGTAGAAGGGATATGATTTGGCATAGTTTTTCCCCAGCTTTAAACTGAGACTCCACTGACTTTTGGGTAACAACCAAGCATGCCAGTCATCAAATAAAGTCATTAAGAAAAGGCACATATTAATGGCCTTCTTGGACAAAAAGAAAATGAGTGTAATTTGCTTTCTCCCTTGTGTCACCTCCTTCCAGACTATTTTCAGTGTGCACACCTGGTGGGCCAAGGAGACTTCAGTGGTGAGGATGCAGAGAAAGTGAGGTGACATTGAGCAGGTCTCACCACTTAAAAACACCCCAGCTTTTTCTGCAACCAAGGAGGTTGAGGTTGTGGGAGAGATGTAGCTCCCTACTTAATGAGCCTCTTGTCACCACAAGAACAGCACTGGCAGCTCACTGCTGTGCAGCAGGTTACAAGGGGGGCTTTGTAGCTTTGTGGAGCCAGTACTGCTAAAGTACTTCCCTATTTTATATCACCTACTGTAGGCATCTTTAGGCTGCTGATCTACCTGTTATTTCTCCCTCACACACTAAGTGTGCCAGCTTGCCAAGTTGTACAGACTGGAGAATATTGCCTGTCCTGCTGCTGTTTTAGCACTCAGGAGAGCCTGGATTTGCAGAAGAATGATTGATGACAATAGAAACACATTTTCTTTGGGTTTCAAGGTCACGAGACAAGTCTAGCTGGCATGCAAATAGCTGAAGCCAAAGAAGAACCATTTGTATTTTGATGCACAGCTTTAAGTACTACTCTCTGCAGCTGCAGCTCAGTGACCATGAGCTGCTGAACTGTGCATGCAGTGGGATCTCAGGCACATCTACCCAAATTGCACTCCCATCTTGCATTGCAGATAGACCCTCAGGGAGAGAATCAGCTGATGTTCCTTTCCACTAGCTGCATGCTGAATTTTTTGTTTCCTCTCCTAGAAGACTGCTTAGAATTTTTCTCCCCACACTCCCCCATCTTTGATTCAACACCACATTAAATTGCCCTGAATGCTACCTCTTGCACTTTTGGAAAATGCATCTCTGCTCACTAGAAGGCTGAAAGGGATCGGTAAATAAGAGCACATTGCCACTACGGCAGGAAAAGTGCTGCTGTACTCAGTACACTCACACACGGCACTTGTGTGTATGTTGTCATTCCTGCTCCTGCCTGTATAAGACGGTGATTGGGCATTTCCTCTGAGTAAATGTGTGCATCTCCTCCTTACTGCAGCATACACAGATGCACAAGGTCTCCTTGTTGACGTAAATTCATTTTCCTGTCTTTTTAGCAGAGCGGCTGATTTCAGTGTCATTAGCTGATCCACACTGAAACTTCCTTGAGCCATTCATTAAGGCAAATATCTAGGAAGGTGAAACTAATGTTACTCATTTCCACCTAGGCTGAAACAGTTCATTTACTCAAGTCAGACATATTAAGAGCAGTAGGCTACTTACTTCAGGGCCAAGAATTTTAGAAAGAGGTGGCTGAGGGGCACTCAGCAAAATCAGCATTGATTTTTCAGCACTGCTTTGAACACATTCAGGTCTCATGGGGCCAGAATAAAATAAATACAGGCCTAAAAAATTGTTAAAGGGAATAGTATGTACAGGACTGTCAGTCAAAATCAGTTTGGGCAGGTGAGAGGAAATGGGTTAGTAAGGAATAAAAGGCTGAAATAATTAACCTCACTTAACATGGGTTTATGAGGGCAAAAGACCCTGTCAAGTTAATGTAATTCTAATTTTGAAAAAGTCCTAAGGTTGCTGCCACAAAGATTGCATCCTACTCTCACTTTTGTGCTTGGGACCAAGAGGCACTTCAATCACTAAAGTTTGGAAGCAGATTAACAGATTGAATGGATTTAAAAGGAATTAATTGATGCGTTGCAATTTTTGGGGAAAATCTCTGGCAGACTGAAAGATGCTGCTAGTGGATATGTATACTCACTTGCAGTTCTTAGATACCCTGAACACAGGAGCAAAGTTTCAATAAGAAACTTCCTCCTGCTTTTGTCTCCAGCCAGGCTGAAGTGTCTTCTTGTGCAACTAAACCTGTCAGCCTGAAACACCCAGCTTGCTTTCTCTGCCAAAGAGGTTATGGTAAACTTGAAAACAACTGGAACATCTCCAGACTGCTGCTGTCCCAGCAGACCTCCCTCTGCTATTCATTTCTGTCTATTCTTAATAATTTATCTCTATGTCTTGGGTTTGATTAATACTAATTGACTGTTAAAAATGCAGCCGAGTGCCCAGTGCTCTCTATGCCGTCCTTAATAGGAACAGGATGTATAAAAAAAGAGTTTGTTTCAATGAGCTCCAACCTTGCCTCCACTTAAAATATCAGTCCCTCACAGAATCTCAGCTCCATGGGATGGGCAGGAAGGCTGTAGTCAGGATGACAGGACCAGAGCATGGCAGCTATTGCTGTTCTCCATGCACACCTGTGAACTGAATTCATAGTGAGATGCAACATTTGTGTGCCTTATTCTCAAGCCTCACATTTCTCAGCACCCTCAGTGCTCCCACAGTGACCCGGCCTTTGCCACTGCTTAGTTATTTTCCACAGCTGCCATCAATAAACAGTGATGTGGGGTCTCTAAAATGCCCTGAGGGTTCTGCTTTTGATCAAATTCAACTGGGCTCACTTGAAGTTGTCATATATATGAAAAATGCTAGTTTTTTTGCTGCTAACAGCTGGAACAAGTACAATTGAATTTATATGAAGACTGGGTTTGTTTCTGAGCTGATGACTCATGTTCTTGTCTATTTCTGATTAAATATTATCCTTGTAAATGGCATACACATTTTTTCGTATTTAATTGTCATGGCTGAGGGGATTTAATCTATGCACCAATTCAATAAAATGTTATCATCGGCTGGCCACATGAAATGCAATCAGAGTGCCACTGCACGCATGGCTACGAGACATAGATGTGTACTCCTGCTTTCAGGGGAAGGCATTCAAGATGGGAGTTGTTTCACTCAAAGAGAAAGACACAACTAAAAAAAAAAATCAAACTGATGCTGCATTCACAGAGCCAGATGTCTTATAAGTAAACAAAAGTCACAAGCAGTGAAGGAGCAATCCCAGTACACTGTGATATTTAATTGATGCAAGTTTGATGTTCAAAAAATCAGTGGGCAATTCCCACATATACGTGTTCACCAACAGGAGGAAAAGCAGCTGGGGTGCTAATGGCATTATCCCAAGCCTTCTGAAGGCAATGAAAGTTATTTTCAGGCTCATCTCTGGGATTTGCCTCATGTCAAAAAACAAAGGTTTTGAGGTGCTCAGGGCTGGATTTTTTGGCTATTTAATTCACACCAGTTAGGCTAGGTGTCCGAGAGCTCAGCTCCCGCTAATGTAATTCTGACAGATTTTTTTCAAGTACCTCTTTATTGGTATGCAATATGCCGCTGAAGATTTGGCAATGGTTTGCTGTTGAAGCCTGTTAGGTTTAGAAGTGACACCATTAATGTTCCCTTGCAGGAAGGGCATTTTCTTCAGCTATGGCATCTGTTCAAGTCCCTGAGCAGGTTTTGAGCTGACCAGGCTGCTTGTACTGAGGAATCCCCCTGCCCTGCTGACTGCCTGGGGGCACATCAGCATATCTGCAACATGGATTGCAAATGAGTTGCCCACAGCACACAGAAAAACCTCCCACCACTCATTTCCAGTGTTTGTGGAAAACTCTGCAAGCTGCAGGAAGAAGACAGGCCATTGCGTCTGCATGAAAACAAGTGAGAGTATCTTCCTCCCCAGAACATCTAGTGTCCAAATGAGATCAGATTGTTCAGACTCCCATATGGAGGGGCCGAGGATTTGCAATTGCAATGCATCAGGAGATAATCGTGAGTTAATATAAAGCAATGGTAATGAACAATAAAGAATGCTTTATATAGTTTTATAATCATCATACGGCACCATTATTCCCAAATGCACACATAAATCTGCCAAAGGAGGAAGCTCCACAGTACAGACAATTTTATATGTGTTAAAAAAATGGGATAAACGTCCTATCAATCTTTGGCAGGGCTAATTTAGCATCACACAACATTTATCATAATACCAGTACCATTAAACTAGATGCCCACTGCACCATCAGCTGGCGGCAGTTTATTGCAGGACGAAGAGAACTGGCACACTGTCCAGATGGGGCTTTGCCGGTAAGAATAAAGCACTTCTGGAGTGAAGTAGGGAAAACAAACTTTCCCTCTGTGCCATGGAGTCTGCTAAAGAAAGCTAATGGAGGCACAGATGCTACAGAGATTGTCAGTGTGGTCTACACACAGTCCTCATAAATCCAGACAACTCCTAAGAAATGCAGTGTAAGCTGGGATGCAGCCCCAGTGGCAAAAGGAGATGGCACTGCAAAGGGACTGGTTTCCACCCAGCAAAGTGCTTGTGCTACAATTCACCACACATAGCAAGACTGTTGAACACACACGTTTGGAGTAAGTCAGACCTGAAATGTTTTTCCCAGCTCACTCTTTCATAAATGATAACACCAGTGCTCACTATCAGAAAAATCTTAGAGCTGAGGGCTTGAGTTTCCCAAATCAGGCTGCAGAGAGGTAGTTGAAAATTTACTTACTTACTTGAGAAAAACTGAGCTTTTAGCTAATCACAGCTAATAATCCACAAAGGTTTGTTTTTAAGTGAACAACAGTGCTTCATCTTACAAACTCTGCAAATGGAGAAGTACATACTGATTCATGGAAAAGACATTCCCAATAGGAAACCAGAAAAGCAGAGCCCTCGAGTACCACTTCCATAGGCCCTGAGGTTGTTGCAATAAGGACACGCAAAGAAGGACGCGGACACCTGCTAACAGAGCAAAGAAAAAACTGCGCCCGAAATGGGCCGGGTTTATTTCATATGTATCTTAGAAACCACAGTGGGTTGGAGGGACAACCTCGCCGCCCCTCAGTCACACTGGTCAAAGGAAATATCCATCAAATCTCTCCGCCCAGGAGAAAGGAATGTAAATAATAAACTACCGTTACAAAAACATGATCATGTTTACAGGGAATGTATGAGAAATAGATACAGAAGACTGAAAACATCACGAACTGCAAAACTCAGGGCAACATGAGGTGGTGTTTTGAGACTGAGATATTTAGGCTTTTGCATGCCTTAGCATTTTACATTGCTATGTTTCACAAAGGCCACAATATCATCTATATGGAAAGTATTGAATCCATTTTCCCTTGTGCACGTTTGAGAGTGGAGGTGTGCACAGCATAAACAGTGTGTACTGACACAAGAGTTGCACCAAACTTCCAAATGTTGCTGTGGATTTTACCCTTCCAAGTTACACCCATCCTGACTGTCAGTGCAATCACAACCATAATCAACTCCTGCAGGCTCCTAGCTGAACCCTCATTTCTTACTTTCCAGAGAAGTCCCTATTTATTTTTCAGGATTATTTGCAAATATTGCTGTCTGTTGCTTAAACACACAAGGTACATCTGACTAAATATTTTCACTCCCTGGTTTGTGACCTAAGCCAGAAATCTGAGGCTATTTTAAGCAATGCTTTAATAATTGTATGTATTCAGTGAGCTGAGAAATCTTCAGAAGAGTGACAGAAACGCAGAACTGGAAGAAACCAAGTCCAGCTTTAAAAATGGAAAACAAAAAACAAAGCCCTGCTAGTATTGCTGCAGGCAATCCAAAAGGCATGTCTGAGCTGCTTCTAATCATATCAGCCCTACTCCCCAGCAGGAGGTGAGGGAGGAAGCGTGACACTAAACTGACAAACATACCTTTTATTTCACATCAGCCAGACTACCATGCTGAGAGACGTGATTCAGGCTTATCTTAGGAAAACTCACTCTGGCCTACTGGGAGCATCATTTTAGCAACCAATCAGTGTGATCCCAATTAGAGAGAAGTCAAAGCCCACGATGACCCCCTCAAAAAGGGTTGGATACTGCACCACAGCCTGTAAACACACCTTCCTTTACCATTACTGTCCCTCCTGGCAACGTATCCCCCCTAAAGCCACTTTCCTGCATGTGCTGCTTTGCCAAGCAATGTGTCCTGCGCCACAGCACAGGTGGGAAGGATGCGACCTCAGTGTTGCGTGGAGCAAAAGGAGGCTATGACGAAGGGTCACAGACCTGTGCACTCCAGAGTCTGCTTACAGTAAGTGGTTATATGCAACTGTGAATATATCAAAAATAATTTTAATTTAAACCAGACAGATTTGCAGCAGCTCAGCAAGTGAAAGCATACACGAGCCAAATGGCCCAAGTCCAGATTAACAAAAACCACATGTTGCATGGAGATGTCTGCACGGCCCCCTGCAGCTGGAAAGGACACTTTCCAGTAAGAGACACCTTGCTGCAACTTTTAATCACCGTGTGCATTAACTACATCACTTTTACGAGACAAAAGGGCACTGTGTTGAGACGGACTGCTTTGACCACTTGATCATTTAATCACCCTTGTTCAATTATTACAGTTTGAATCACAGAGGTATTGATTTCTCAGAAAGACCCTCCGGACCTTTCACTGGGCTCTACCTTAAAGTGAACTAACAAGTGTTGGGGAATGCTGTCTGCAATATAAATAATTTAAAGCAATGTACCACCCATGGACAACGCTAAGGAACACTGCAGGTAAAACATTAATATAAGCCATTGTCATATCAGTGAAGAGAACAAACTGTCAATCTTTGACTTCCCTACAAGTAAATTTTAGGGGGTTTCTTCAATAGCCCAACTCTAGATGCCAGATTCTCAATTTTTGCAACAAGAAAATTCTTAGGATTCTGGGAATGAAGAATACAAAAAGATTCCATCAAAATTCAAACACAAGTACAAAAAAAAAAAGAATAAAAATTAAAAGAAGACATCCAAAGACAGAGAAAATTATTCTGAAAAGCAAACTAAGATTGCTGTGCCAAAGCTATGATTTTTCAGTCCATTTCTGAGCATTTGAGATCAGCAGTGTGAGAAGATAATTATAAAGGAAAACCAGTACCTTCCAAGTTCATCACTTCCTCAAGAAGACAAAGTCCAAACAAATTTAGCAAAATGGATGGAAGGGGCAAGATTTTGAGAACACAGCAGTGAAATGGTAATAAATCCATTCTTTGTGTTATTTTGTAAAGATTTTTAGTACTATTAAAAAAAAATTTTTCACCTAAGGACTCAGTGATGGAATTATTGCATGCCAACACAAATTACAGCCTGTCAACAGAAGCAAAAGCTTTAAGAGAGGAAAAGATGTTGTTGCAACCTATGGCAGTGGGAAGTAGCCAAGACGGTTTAATACAGGGAATGTAGGTGGTGCCCTGCACCCTTCTAGTCAAAATCAATGGGCCTGAAGTTTAGTGATCTGCCCAGAAAGCAGCATAAATGGCAACACTTATTAGCACTGTGGTTTCTACTGAACGCTGCCAACACCATGGATGGCAGGTCTTCAGTACACTTAGTCCAGCAGAGCTTTTTGCAGCCCTTGTGAGGGATACAAGGGGAATAGGATTGTGCATGGCTATGGGACAAGCCCTAAACCTTTTGCTCACAGAGTTATGCAATTTTTGAAAAATACTAAGTCTCAGCAGAGAGCCAGTTTGCTTTTGAGGTGCCAGTTCTCTTTAGGGCTAAGCAATATTTGAAAATGTTAAATGAATAACACCCTAGAGTTTAAAAACACATAGAAATGTTTTTTAAAACTAAAAGTTCTCAGGTTTGCAGTTTGTTTTTTTTTTCTGTGCTTTCTCATCTCCACAATTTGAGGGAAAAACCTCAGCATTTTTCTGCTTAATGTGAAACCAGTGTGTATTGGAGCATATTTCCTTACGCAGAACTCATTCTCTGCAAAACTGTGTAATATTCCAGCCATTTAGATCTGCAGACCCACAACTGAGGAGCAAGCAGCGATATTTATGCAAGGTCATAGACCCATTTAATGGAAATAAGGGATTTTATGATTCCCCAGGTTGCCACACGTTTGTGGGGAAAATCACTTTTGCCTTGGAACTGCACTAACTCCCAGATTACTTCAAGCAGGAACCAAGAGGCCCCTAAATGTTTTCTGGATTAGTATTGTCCCACTTCTGTGATACAGGTTCCTGTCAGTTTGGCAGGGTGGGAGGCTCAAATACAAGTGGAACAGAAAACTGTATCAATACCTTAGAGCAAATCTGTCCCTCCTCCATCTGTTACTATAAACTCTGATAGCCCAGGCCAGCCCAAAATTTTAACTCATATCACAGGGAAAAGTAGTCAGTCACCCTGAGTTCAGTGTTGCCTTCACCACCTGCACATGGGACAACCACAGCTCTAAGAAGCCATAATAGGCTCAGCATTTAATGCTTATTTTTTAGCTCTGAGCTAGGTATGCAAGGCAAACAGCTGGGGAAAAGAAGACATAGTGTCCACAATGGGGCAGGGTAGGACCTGTTCTTTAAAGAGAATCACCAGGGGAAGTAGAAAGTAGGTGAGCTGTTATGGAGTTAAGCTTCATACAAACTTGAAAATTTCAGTATATATTTATCTTACTTTAGTCCCTGTTGAAAATTATACATTCAGAGCATTTGGAATAATTGTATCAACATACGCATTTCTTATAAGTAGCAACTGCTGTGGCAAAGGTTAAAAGATCTGAGGGCCAGTTATAATTGACATTTAAAACCCTGTGTTTTTAAAAGGGATGTATTTTTCCACAGGCATTTGAGTGAGTGACAAATACTTGCAACTTACCTGTCCACGAGCTGGCACCTTTCAGCTGTCCTTGCTTCAGGCAGCAAGATGTGAGCACCCAATTCAAACAGCTCTTCCACTTGTCTTCCAGTACTTTTGTCCAGGTGTCTAAGCATCTTCCATCATTACAGGTGGGAAATGATTGCATCCGTGATAATTAGAATCAACTTATTATTATTACCAATTGCTATAATCAACACAAATCGGAAGCTTTCCTTCCTGCTGCTCTGCCACAGCTTTGCTAAGGAAACATGCAACACACAGCACCTCATGCAGCAACACAACAACAGATGCAAACTGCTACAGCCCCTGGCAGAATGCCTTACTGCTGACCTGCTCATGGACATGTAACAGGTACTTAGTGCTAAAGCCAAGCAGGGCTTAAACATTGTTATTTTAGGACTCTCCACATCAAACAATTTCAAGTGATCCATAGATGATCAATGTAAAAGGCTTGGAGATACACAAAGAGCAATGCATTGGATTTCAACTTTGTGATATGAAAAGGAAGCTCGTGGTATATAGGAAACGGCCAAGGAAAATACATTCAGGAAGAATAAAAGTTGTTTGATGCAAAGATTTAGTTGTATTTGGAGCATGAGGAATAAACAGAAAAACGCGGAGTAGGAGAACCATGACAGATACGTGTGTATACACAGATGTGAGGGGCTGGATATGTTTATGCTTGTATTTATTTGAAATGGTTGGCTTCAATGCAAATAAAAGAATGCAGCCCAGTCCATGAAATTGGAACTGATTTTGAAGAAATTAGACAAAAAGGACTAGAAAACATAAACAGGTACTCATTTAAGACTACAAAACATCCAACAGATAAAGATTCAATATAAGACTCAAAAGACTGCAAATCATTAGCTGAAGGGTGAAATAATATAGATATGCATTTTACCTATATTCTAATATATAATATTGTATTCTATATCTGTATATTTATGGAGCTGAACTGGAGCCAAATGAGAGTCAAACTTCATTAGGACATTCTATGCAGTAAATCTCAGAAAGATCAATTCTAAAAGATACTTAACTGCTCTGGTTTTAAAAATTAAACAGCAAAGGTGACAAAAATACTTGAGGTCTGCAATATTCCTCTTGTATTCTTCCCCTTCAGCTCCTGAAAACAAAAATTTTATTTTATGGGACTTCAACCACAACAGTAATCAAATTACTAAGAATCCTTCCAAACAGTATCTCTCTTCCCCATACTTCTCCACTGGAAGCTGCCTATGTAAAAAATAAAGACTCCCAGACAGAGCCAAAAGGAAAGCCATTTAGATTTTTTAAATTTTATCTTTTGGCACCTCAGTGTCCCCACTCAACTTTCATTCATCCATCCATAATTTTAAGACTTGTCTACATAATGTGTCTTGCATTGGGACCTTGGCAGACTGAGGGACATGCCTGAAAGCAAAGCATCAGTGATGCAGGTGGCCCTTTGTAGGTAGCAATGACTGTGTCTTGACTGCTAATTTCAATTTTACAGCCTGAAAACAAATCCCAGAACAATCCTGTTTTCTTTTCACTTTAGTAAGAAGGAAAACCACACATGTTACTGCTAGAAGCAAGCCAGGCAGTGCAGAGTGTGCAGCAGGTACCTGGCAGCCAGGCGGCTGAGCTATCACACGGGAGACAACTTTTATGCTCTTTTGGGGTGAGTGAGGATTGTGCCAAGTCCTAATGTTCCATACAAAGGAAATGAAATCACTCAACATATTTTACAGCTCGGGGAAAAATGTTGCTTCATTTTTCCTCAAATGAGGTGTTTAGCTCTGTTAGCTGGACATTATTAGATTTATTACCATGTCAAGTCCAAGAGAACAACCAGTTTAACTCTCAATACAGTCAAAGTACTGTTTGGAAAGATGAAGAGGAGTGCACACATTTGAAGCAGGCAGGAATTTTTTGAAAATGCATTAACAGCTCTGATAGAGTTGAGCTAGTAAGGCACATTAGCAGAAAATACAATTGTCTTGATAGTTCAGAGGGGGACACTAGATTAGAAAATATCATTCCAGTTTAGAAACCTACATACAGTTAAGCGTGGGAAGGCTAATATACAGACAAGAGAATAATGCTACAGCTCCCGCTTCTTACCTAAGAGCAAGCAAAAGTGTTTGGGGCCCTATGCAATTTGGACTTCCACATGGTGTTTTCAAAGGTTGCTTGGGCTCTGGGTTTAATAGGATTTAAATCCCCAAGTGCACTCATTTCCTTAGCTGTGCTAGGATCAGTTATGTTCTAAATGCTTCAAGTTCAGAGTCCAATATTCGTGACTCTTGCTGAGCAGCCCCTTACACCACCATTTCTATGAATTTCACTGTAATCATTTGTGGAGTAATATCTAATACCCAAAAGTGTACCCTGCCCACCACCACAGCTTGACTCCTCATCCATCTGAAGGACACGGAAAAAAGAAAAAAGAGAGTTTATGGAATCATAGAATCGTTAGGGGTATAAAATACCTCTAACATTATCGAATCCAACCATTAACTCAGAACCACCATGGTCACCACTAAATCATGACCCTAAGTGCCACATGTACACAGCTTTTAAATACCTCCAGGGATGGTGATTCCACTGCTTCCCTGGGCAGCCTGTTCCAAAGCCTGACCACCACCTTTTCCTTGAAGAAATTTTTCCTACTATCCAATCTAAACTTTTCCTGTTGGAACTCAACGCCTTTTCCTCTCATCTTGTTACTTGCTACCTGGAAGAAGACATTGACCCCCACCTGGCTACAACCTCCTTTCAGGGAGTTGTAGAGAGCAATAAGGAATCCCTGAGCCTCCATTTCTCCAAGCTGAACACCCCCAGCTCCCTCAGCCACTCTTCATAGGACTTGTGCTCCAGACCCTTTCCCAGTTCTGTTGCCCTTCTCTGGACACACTCCAGCACCTCAACGTCTTTCTTGTAGAACAGAACACAGGATTTTATGTAAGGCCTCATCAGTGCCAAGTACTATGGGACAATAACTGCCCTGGTCCTGCTGGCCACACTATTTTTGATAGAAGGCAGGATGCCATTGGCCATGGATGCATTGCCATATGGGCACACTGCTGGATCATGTTCAGATGGCAGTCAACCACCATGTCCAAGTCCTTTTCTACCAGGCAGCTTTCCTGCCACTCTTTCCTTAGCCTGTAGCAATGTCTGGTGTTACTGTGACCCAAGTGAAGGATGCAGCACTTTGCCTTGTTGAACCTCATCAAATTGGCCTCGACCCATGGATCCAGCCTGCCCAGACCCCCGGTAGAGCCTTCCTACACTCCAGCAGATCAACACTCCCAACCAATCTAGTGTTGTCTGCAAACCGCCTCGGGGCATACTCAATCCTCTTGTCCAGATCATTGATAAAGATTTTAAACAGGGCTGGTCCCAATACTGAGCCCCAGGGAACCCCTCTAGTGATTATCTTCCAGCTGAATGCAGCACCATTCACCAACACTCTGGGCCTGGCCACCCAGCCAGTCTTCCCACTCAGTGAACAGTGCACATGTCCAAGCCATGAGCATCCAGTTTCTCCAGGAGAATGCTGTGGGAAACAGAGTGACAGGCTTTACTGAAGTTCAGGCAGACAACATTCATAACTTTTCCCTCATCCACTAAGTGGGTCACCTTGTCATAGAAGGAGATCAGGTTGGTCAAGCAGGACCTGCCTTCCCTAAATCCATGCTGGCCGGGCCCAGTCCCCTGGTGGTCCTGTACATGCTGCATGATGCCACTCAAGATGATCTCCTCCGTAATACCAATATATAATGTAATATCTCTTGAGTAAATTTAAGTACAGTAACCCATAATACACTTTTAATATCCCTTATAGAATCAGTGAATGCTGCATGTCCCTGTATTGCCATAGTAACACTGGGATACAGTAAGGGATTATGCTGTATTAAAAAAAAATTAAACAAGCTGTAGCTGAAGATTAGAATGTGGAGCGGCTGATTTAATGCTTAAGGGAGAAAAAGGAGGAGCTGCTGTACTGCTGGGCAAGCAGGAGCAAAGAAAACCAAAAGAACTCAGCACTGACCAGGTAGCACAAAGGACAGTTTCAATCCCACTCACCCAGTGGATCTGCAAGCCACTTTCTGCCTTAAGAACTGAAAATCAGCACCAAAAACCTCCAGTGCTTTACAGCCCAGTGATACAAAACCCACAGCAGCCCCGGTGCTAATGCAGAGCATCAACATGTTCTGTACTTACTGAGCTAATATTTTTTGTGCATAAACAGATGCCAGGTCTGAAATGCTCACGGTGTGGCATTTAATTCAAGAAGCAACGGGAATGACCCTGCTTTTATGAACGGCTGTAAAATCATGCTGTTGTGGGACTCAGGTGCTTCACATCCCCCGAAGTGTTTTCCAAAAGGCTCAGAGAGCAGCTGCTGGGCTGCTAACCAACCTGAAAAGCATACAACACTGAGCATGGGGAGGGGGCAAGCAGGACTAATGAAACCCTACGAATATGCTTGATGGTTTCCACAATGAGGGCATCTTTCTGAGTGACAGATAATTCATCTTTTACCAGCTCCTACTGCCTAAAGATCAGTCTCCTGGTTGTTTTCAGTGAAAACTACATAAACCAAAGTATTTTCAAACAGGAAACCAGATGTGATGGGGCCTGCCCCAGCCTGTGACAGAGACACAGGGGTTAATTATGATTGATGGCATATCACTCTTCATAAAGCACCCACTTGCCACATCAGGTGTTTTTACTGTCATTTACGGAGGGATGCTGGAGATGCCAGCAACCAATGTCAGGGGTCAAGGAGAAAAGGACAGCAGTATGAAATAGCCAATTAAGTTTCCCCTGCTTGCCAGGAGGAGGAAATAGAAATACACATTAAGAAAAAGCCACAGCATGATCTTTTTCTTATGTTTTCATGCTGTCTGTGCTCCCACATTGCCAGCACTGCTCATATTGAGTAAGACCAGGATAAGGAGGTGGCTACCAGGTTAAGTGTGGCTCAACAGGGATGAAGTTGGGAGAGGGACACAGAACCACATGCCTGCTGGGAACTGCTGAGGGACACATGACCACAACCACAGCTGTAAAACCAGCAGCATTTCAGACATGACTTTGCCACACAATTAACATCGCTTCTCTAGGGGCTGCATGCTATTGAACATCTGCTTCCTAATGCATCTTTGTAAGGGAAAATTCTAGGAAGTTCAAGTATATGGGAATTAGTGTGGGCCCTTGGGATTTTTCTTACTTCTATCCCATAATGGATATATGTGGCATACACACACACATGCAGAGAAACACTGATACCCTGTGTTCAAGTGTTCGGTGGTTTAAGACTGAAGACAGGTCTGGACTTAATATTTCACAAAACAAACAAAAAAAAGATGCAAGCCTCTCATACTTAAAATATGCTCACTGCCACATAGTGTGCTTTATCTGTGTTCTTCTGCATACTAATGCCTTCTACAGCAGCTTTTACACAAGACACATCTTAGACACTGATATGAGCTACTGCTGCTGTGCTGGAACCTGGTAAAAATGTGAGCAAGAAGTGAGCTGGTGAGCCAGGGAGGAAGGATGAGGTGCTGTTCTCTGCTTTAACTATTCATGGTTGTGTAGCACTTCTGAATTGGGTACAACTTCGCCTATGACAGCTATAGTTGTCGTCTTCTGAGAGTTACAAATATGGATCAATGGTAAATGAACTATTGTCCCACACTTCATCTATTTTATGAGTTAGACCAACTTATTGTATTTTAATGAAAAATCAAGATAATAAAGATCATAAATTAATAAAGGCAATAGGATCTGCAGAGCCTGGTATTGAACGAGCTGGGAAATTTCATGCGTGGGGTTATTTATCCTCCTGCTAAAGTAATCTTTTTTTTTTCTTTCTCCTATTTAAACTAATCAGAGCTAATTTCAGGGAAGAACAAGGTAAAAAGGAGGAGTCCTAAAATGGTTTGCTGTCTGCAGCTCTCAGCTCTGTGCCTGGACAGAAGCAGCTATCAGATAGTCCAGAAACCACACTACTTTGAAGTTTTTTGCTTGCCATTAAGGATAAACAGAGCACAGCCAGATAACACCTTTCACTGTCTCCTGCATGTCCTCAACTTGAATTAAGCAGCTCACTGTAGCAAATTCCATGTCCAGCAGGAAGTGTGTGCAGAGCTGCTAAGGAGGCTGATTGGGGAGTGTTGGATTCGAATGGCACGTGCATTTGCAGGTGCACAGGGTCCTCCGAGGAGGGAGATCCTCAGAGTGTTCACTCAAGTGAGAGCCGGGCTCTGGGAAATGCCTGATGCCTCTGCTGCAGGGAGACAGGGTGGTGCTGGATGGGTCCAGGGAGAGGAGAGCAGACATGGGGGGACTGCAAAAAGTGCCCTCCTGACTTCCCAGCTAGACCCATGCACTGCAGCATTCAGAAAAGAGTAAAAGTGGAGATGTAGGTGCCAACACGTGGCATCTCCTCACCTACCCTGAGAGTGCACAGGCATCTTCATTTAGGCATTTATTCAGAAGTTCAGATGTTGTCTTGGCCTCCTGAAGCTTATGTCAGAACCTTAGAATCATAGAACCAATGAGGGTGGAAAAGTCCTCTAAGATCATGGAGTCAGTTACTGATCAACAAATGTACATCCAGGTCCCACCAATACCTGTCTCAAAGTGTGGATTGTCCATGTTTCTCCAACTAACTTTACAAGACTTTTTGTCCTAAGCTTGCAGCCCTGACACTTCTTCACAGAGAAACAATCGGTTCTGAACACAAGGGATCATTTTTAGCAGATCATCTGTGTGTGTGTCTGTGTGTGTGTGTAAAAATAAACAACTTCCACATTAGTTGCAGAGAAGTGAACAAATGAATTACCTGCTGTTTTCAGCCAGTCATGAATAATTCAAATTCCCCTGTGTCAGTGGATCTAATTAGTAATCATCCAAACTATTCTTAAATTATCTAGTTTTGAGTTACTTGCATAGCAACGACATTCATTTCCGATAGTGTTATTAATCCATTTGCCAGTGTGAGATTGCCGGGGTAGAGGCAGTGGGAAGCCATACCGTCAGTTAATGTTATTAATGTTTCTTTAACAATTAACCTATCTGGTATTCAGGGACAAACAGCATATGTCATGGAGAGATATTTTTAAAGCTCTGTGGATATGTGCCATACGTCCTGCTGATTCGGCCACCTTGAAACGCAAGGAGCTGTCATTAGCGAAAGCTTGACCCTGAATGTGCAAATTGCAAAGGAGCCAAGAGAAAATATGAAATAATAGAGTTACCAAGATATCTTAGAAACAGCTGAGGTGTGAGTCCCTCCAAAAAGTGACTTTGCAAATACAAGGCTCATCAGAGCGGTTTTCACTGTTTCCCACTTAAGTAAAAATTATCTGTAATTTGTTTTCCATGTTGCTAATTTTAAGGTTCCCAAATGCAACCCATCTCTAAAGCTCACTCAATAGGTCTTTTCCCACTCTGCAACCAGTTCTTTTGAAAAGGAAAATGGCAGTTTAGTGTACCCCAAAAGATGGCACAGCTGAGTGTGATCAGGAAGCTGTATATTCTTATTTAGTATAGTTCAGTATATAACTAGAGTATCATAAGATTTCCTCATCCAGCAGGTATCCATAGTAAAACACCTGCTCCAGGATTGATCTGTAACTGAGCAAGGTCAGGGTGAGACCTTTGTTTAAGGCAAATAATCACACAACTATTGCTGTGGGAGTTTCATATCTTACTTAGAAACATCTGGCACTGGTGCTTCTCACAGATGGGATACTGGGTTAGACAAAGCTTAAATCACATGAAAATACATTCCCAAACTTGATTATTTTTAAAGGGCTCTTTCAAGTTACTGATCCTACATTCCCTTCTAATATATCCTACCAGAGAGGCAGTCCCAGCTTGCACAAAGGTAACAGTTTGTCCCACAGTCCAGCAGCGTATGTCTCCCTGGGTATCCCATTGCATCAGCCCAATTCCCTGGATAAACCAATTAAATAGCAGAAAGGTTGTGCTTGGGGCACCTGCCAGCCCGAACTCTGTCCAGGGTGTAGCATGGCCACCTAATGAATACACTCTGACACACTGGCTACCACAGCCGCAAATACAAGCAGCTCTGTCCCACACATTTTCATACTTTCTACATAATGTTAAAAGGGGTTAGCTCATTTTGAAACAAAATCTTTCTTTCGCAGTCACTTTGGAGACTTCACTGGAAACTGATATTTGCAAGCATACTACTTAAAATACTTCTAAAATCAGTAAAACCTAATATTCAAAAGACAAAGGAGAATTGAATTTCTACCAGTCCAGGAAAATCAAAGAGCCCTGTCATTAGTCAGAATTGTTTTCTAATTAGCACAATATGTTGGACTAGAGCTGGCACTGTGGAAAAGTTCTGGATGATAAAATAGCATGGGACACAGCACAGCACATTTTTCATTAAATAAAAAAGTAAATACATTGATGCCACCAAAGGAAAAGAATAAAGTTGTAAACATATTTCCCAGACTTCAGCTAACAGCAGGAGTTTACAGTTTTTCTGCAGTGGCCAAGTATAATAAAATTGATCTGTTGACTATACAGATCCATAAAATAGTTTACACAGAGTTATAGTTATTGCCAGTTGGATCAGAAACAAAATTCTCCTGAAGCAAAGTGGCCTTATAAGCATCCTTTTTCCATTACACATCATGGCAACTGCAGGGTAAATGAGGTCCAGGTTTCCTCAGAGTTTGGCACTTTGGGACACTCTGCATTTAAACAGCACTCAGGGACTGAGTATAGGAAGATGGGTGAGCTGAAGAGGACTGAAAAATCCTTGGACATTCTTCTCACAGTAAATGCAGGCTATAGACCTTCCACGGGCATTGCACTTGCCCTAGCAGAGGAAACTGGTTTGCAGAGCACTTTGAAGACAAATATAACGATTTTTTTTGTCAGGAGAGGCATTGCAAGATGCTCTCTCCTAGCCCCAGGAAGACAAAAGGGCAAAGAAATGCAGATGAAAACAGCTTAACCCACCATTAGCACCGGCATCCAAAACTAGTAGTGGTGTTTATAGTTCAAGTCCTTTTCTCCTCAGTCTGAGCCAAACCTTCTCCCCAGAATTGCGTCCCTCAGACAAACCCTACCAGACCAGGCTTTCAACATTTTTACTCCTTGTCATCAATTCAGGTCTACTATTTGGGACAAATTAATTAAATCCTAAAGAGAAATCTTTAAAAAGTCTCACTAAAAACTCAGTAGCATCCAAATTTGATGATATATGGTTCATAATCTTGATCCAGGAATCATATCACTGCAGAGGGACACCAAAGTGAGCAGGGAATCAAGGAGCTTTTCATGTAAAATCTGGATAAAAGGGATGTTTGGTACAGAAAATGAGGGCCACTTTCTCTCAGGAATACAAATCCATCCCCTCTGATGGATCCTATCTCCATCGCCCATGCAAGGTTAACAGACCTGCAGAAGGCAAATGCAGAACAAGAAACAGAACCCAAAGCTCCAAAATGCATGGCTAAAGCCCTAAACACTGGAGTAGCCAATACGTTACTACATGCTTCTTTTCCCCAGCATTAGTCTCAGCGTGACTGAAGAAAATCAGTGCATAAAATATGCACAAACATAATTCATTATTTCACAACGGAACATACACAAAATCCTCCCCAACGCACCAGCATTTAGTTTGAAATATGCCAAGGTTAATAGCTATAATGTAAAACTGTTATCTGCAGCAGAGTATTAATTAGAGCCCTCATGCACAATGCATTAACAATTTGCATGCAAAGAGTGCTGCAGTGGTTCTCAGCAGGAGGCTGGGAGCAGGTTATAGCCCTCAGAGAGCTGGAAGACTCCAGGGAAAGCCTCACACTGAGCTGTCTCAAAGCCCAAAGCAGGGCTCTAGGCCAGTGCCAGATGCTTCTCTCCTGCCCTGTGCAGTTTTTCTGGTCCTCACTGCATTTCTGAGCAGACAAAATTCAGACCTTTGCACTCCTCTTGGTGCAGGGGAGCCCTGCAGGCACAGGGAGGACTGAGAGCCCTCAGCATCGGCCACAGGCAGCCTTCTTCCAAATTGTGCTAGGCACCTTTCAAAGCCCCCCAGTGCTAAACTGTTTGGACTTGGAAGCACTGGATATTTTTAGAAGAGTGTTATTTTGATGCAGAAAACGTCTGATTTGTTTAATGCTGTTATTAACAGAGCCAGCCAGCCTTCAGGCCCCTCAGGTCAGTAATTCAGCAGAAGCCACTTCCACAAGTCTGAGAGAAAGGCAGAACACAAACTTTCTGCCATTTTTTGAATTTTGTAACTTTGGAGGGCCTCACAGGCTCCCAACAACAACACTTGAACACTCAGCCTTGCAGGGTTACTCTAGGACAAAGCAGCAAAACTCTCACCAGGAACATGACACTTGTCCAGCTGCAGGAAAGGAGCACACTCCTGCTTGCAAATATTCACAGAGAGCACATGGGTCCCCATCCTTCTCTTTCCTACACTGATTAACCATAGTATCAAGTCTATTTTTCTCATCTATATCTTTGCCATTGTTTTTCTGTAGTGGTTACTGGTTTGGTTTTTGGAGGCTGTTTTCACTCAAAAGTCAACGTAATGAAAAATATTTTTCCAAACAGCTGTTTTCCACATCCAAAATAGCAAATATGGTTCTAAGCAACCACAACACACCATTAGATCTATCAAGCAGTGTGCATAGATATTTAAAAAGCCTTGGTGAGATCACAAAACCACAAGTAAAGATGCTTGATGGGACTTTGCTTGCCATGATGTACATCCTTTCGCCCCAAGGCAAGCTGATCTCGATTCAAATGGCTGATACAGACCATCATGTAGAAGAACACATACATGCCTACAGAAGACCTTCCCCCTCATGGACTTTCCATCAGACTGGCAAAGAAACATGGGAAATGTGCTTCTTTAGAGGGAAAAACCTTCCTTATTTTTAATCCTGGAGAAGAAATCAAGATTCCTTATCTCAGACAGCTTTCACCTGAAATGAAGAAGGTGCTGTCCTAGCAATTTGCACATATTCTTTGCTATCTTTCAACTAAAATACTACAGCTGAGACAAACTCATGATTTGGCTGTGGTGAATCTGAGTCTCTTATTAATGGGATGTGTCACCAAGCCAGTGGTTAAGATATCAGTCTTTTCAACAGACTGTTATCTTGCTGCTAAGCTCCAGATATGGATGTGTGACTTGTGAATTACTGGGTACAGTCCAGGAGGCAGAACTCCTCTAGGAAATTCCTGCTCTAATCAGGCCTGTATTTGAGACAATAAGGACAAAAGCATTTTCTTCTGGCATTTTTAGGCTAACTTAGGAGAGAGCTCACTCATGCTACAGCATGTGCCAGGATATTTGCAAATGGTGCTGACAAAGTTAAATGACTCTAAGGTTTGCACAATGCCAGGAGTGAACTGCCCATGAGTTTTAAGATGGATCTTGATAGACGTATAAACAGGATTGTGCAACAGGGTTGTAAACAGTAGGGGAAGATAAATCATTACCACCCCCCAGCCCTATTCCCCAAGTGGATTAAGTTTTTATCAGAGCACTGGGAAGTAACACCAAATGTCAGGTGTATTCCGCTCCTGGCAGGTGCTAAAAAGATATTTAATCAAATGCTTTTTCCTTCCCTTTATTCTTCATTGAAGCTCTCTCTTGGGCTCATTTTGGAGCTCCTTTTCCTCCCCAGTCAAAACCAGCAAGAGAGTGAGTATTGGTGAGGCTTTGGCCAGAGCTCAGACGGCTGTGGGCTAAGACTCCAGCATGGGAGGACTGATGAGAAAGCAGAAAAAATAAATCTCTGCATGTAGATGCCTGCCTAGCTTGTCACCTGCTAAGGAACACTTCTTCAGGGATCACTTTGGCTTTTTAAGGATTTGTTTTATTTTTCTTTTAATAACAAACGTGTGGATATTCTGTGTTTCAAATTACTCCCATTCACTTTTCCTTTTTTCTCTTGTTTCCAGCTTATTTAGGGCAGGGAAAGCATTTGACATGCAGCAAGCCATCAGTCAATGGCCTCATATCCTTAAACCCCATAAAAGGAAAAGTGGTGACTCAATGACAAAACCCACGCAATGACAAAATCCTGTCCTTTTCCCTCTTTGGGCAGTGACTCCCTACTGTACCTTTTTTCACCCTTTTGGCCCCTTGCTTTAGTCAGCATTCTCAGACTTCTAAGTGGTATCTTCGATCCTCTCAACCTTTTCCTGCCATATACTTCCATCACCATTCAAAAGTGAGATACAAGATGAAAGGTGTGGAGATGAAAGAGCAGAAGAGACAGCTTGGTCCCTAAGCAAAGGTGGGATGCAGCAAAAAAAACAGACCACAGCCATCAGTACACGAACAGAAAACACAGCTTGCTCCCAGTAAGAAACTTTGCTGCAAGCAGTTTTTAAACACGTAGGGAAGGGATGCAAGCAACAGAGCTCTGCCAGCTAATGCTGCCATGCTCTGACCCACCAGGGTCATGACAGGGAAATAGCAGGGGGCAAACCTGCAGGAGGAACAAAGCACCACAACACCCTCACAGCCACAAAGACAGACCCTAAAAACTGCATACCCATGGGCCCTGATGAAGCCCATGAGCGTCACACAATTCCCATGAACTAAAGGCTTTTGCAAGCACTCACACCACTTCTAGTGCCTCTAAAAGAAAAGTTCCTTCCAAAATTCCCAAAACAGTAACAGGAAAGTTCAAAAATGCAATCAGAGGTCCCTGGAGTACATAATAGCTTTTTAGACAAAAGCTGTCAGTAACAGGAGCCTCAAATGAAGTTTCACATCTAAATAACATGCCGTCCTTTCAACAGCACTAGTCACTGCTGGGAGCTCCGCATAATTTTCTAAAATCAGGCATCATGATGAATTGCCTGAATATACTCATTTTTATACTAAGAATCTATTCACTATGCCAAATTCTCTCTCATTTCTACCAGGGGTTACTTGAAATAATGAAGTCACCTCTTTTATCTGGGTAAGTTCAGGGTTGTCTGGCAGATCTTTTTGAATAACAGATATTCAAGTATTTTTCAGCATCTCTTTTTTCAGACCCAGAATTTTTCTTTAGCATTTAAATATCCAAAATATAGTTGTTGGGGTTTTTTCCAATGACCTGGGATTTTCTTGCAAATCATGTTTGCAGTGTTGGGCTTTTGTCTGCACAAAACTATTTTGATAATTCCTTGCGGATAGAAGTATTTTGATGACAAAATATTGTGAGATAATAATTTGAATGATGCTATCAGCAAAAAAAAAAANCATATAAAAAAAAAAAAAAAAAAAAAAAAAAAAAGAGCTTATTCAAAATCTTACAATTTCCTGACAAATTTGGACAACAAACTACTTATCTATCTGAAATGCTGCAGCTTGCTTTAAAATACTTCCCCTTTCCAGTCTGTGCTTAGATGTCTTATTGCATCCCTGACCTAAGATCATAGCAAAAACTTCAGATCTTCCTTGCTTCACATGAAAAAACAAATGAGAGGACAGCAACTCTGGCAAGTCTTGAAGGACAGAAAAATTGGATTCAATATTGTGACCCCAACAGCTATTTGATACTGTGAAAATCTGTGCCCCCAAAACCCACGGCAAAGGCATTCCAGATTTACATACTTATTTTCCAGAGGGGTTTTGAGAGTATTACCTTGGGTTTTTTTACTTTTATGTGAGGATTCCTACTATAAACACATGAAAAATACACCAGCACACTCAGAGAGTGCCTGTGAAGCTGAAGAGCTGGAAGAAGAGCCTTTCTGGAAGGAGCTGATCCACTAGAACAACCCTCTACACTCTGTCCAAGCTTTGCAAAACTACCTGGGTCAGTGATAATTATCATCAAGGTGAAATATATTCCCTGTCATGTCATATCACAATTAACCAAGCAGCCATACATCATCATCTATCTTGCTAAGCCCCTGAGTAGGCAGTTTGCTATCTGCTGTTGAAAGATAAGATAGATGCCCACATAGCTGTGAGAAACATCCTATTTCATAGCTACACACAATCAATTTCAAAGGCAATAAATGCCCAGAAGTGTGCTATTCTGCTCTCTGTCATAACCTTTCTCCTTCTGCAACATGACTATCACAGGGTCTCTGCCTTCCTCCGGCAGAGGCCTCGTTTATCCATTTGTCCATCATTCCTCCAAGTGTGGGCATGCAGTAAGAGATACAGAGGGCCTGTCTGCACTTGGAGAAATCAAGCACCAGCAGATAAATGCATCCCTCACAGGGGTGCCTACTGGGATTAATTAGCAGAAGCAAGAGATGGCAAAGCACAAGAGTCTCTGGTGCATAAAAAGCAACCCTAGCCCCTAGCACAAAAGAATGGCCCCCTGCTTCAGGTGCACCTACACTTACACCTCCATGCGCCCAAGGTCTCTAAACGCATCAAACTTCCTTCAGTGTATCCTTGCACCTCTCTTACCTCATCAAAATGTTTATAAGCAACCTATAGCACAACTCCCACCAACAGCCAGCCAGCCCAGAGTCATCCTTCCACTGTTCATCAACAGCCTCAATGAGAGCAAAAATAAAATCTCACAAATGGGAAATTTTATAAATACTTTTGATCATTACTCACTGGCTTCATAAATCTCTCACACATTAGACAGTCAGACTAAGAGGACACAGAAATTTTGCTCTTAGTGCCATAAATCTTTCTCATGTTCTTTCTATGGTTATAATAATAGAAATTTATTGTTGCTTTCGTTCCCTCCTATATTCTGTGTAATTAATCTCGATGTGTTGCCATGTACATTGAGAGACAGTACATTTTGTGCCTGCCCATTTGCATTTTTTTCAACAGCAAGTCCCATCTGAGTTAATATATTGTGTTATATTATATATAACCAGTGACCATAACTCAGAACACAACACATTTTCATTTTGTTGCCCCATTATTTTTGCAGTAAGTCGATACAATATGAGGTGAAGCGTGCCTTGCTCAGCACTTATTGATCTGTCTGTTTGCTCATTGCTTACATCAAAACACCACTTGTCAGCTCTGGCTCTGTTATGATTATCTTATCAGGCAGGAAGCGACAGCCTCAAAGACTAAATGCTACTCAATATCCAAGGTCAGGTGACACCAAAAAACAGCCCAAATGCTTTTGAGCAGGCCAAAGATGAGAATTTAATGCTTCAGGACCAAGTCTCCTTTTTATGCAGGGCACCTCTACATTGCAACCAGGAAAAGCAACTATTGTAGCAACTATGGTTTTGTATTGTAGACAGAGGAATACTTCAACCAGCTCTTGCAGCACTGAGGGATGGTGGTAGAGTCACAATACACCAAAAAGAGAGGAACCCTATGGAACACAAATGACAGACAAGCTGCCTTAGCTTTTTGGTAGAAAAAGGAATGTGGAGTACACCCAAAGCTTGTCCATCTTCCTATAAGGAATGCTGACCTCATGGGATATTCCAGTGGAGCAGAAATGTTGTGCACTGGTTTAGACTTTTTACCTCCTCAAAAAAGTGCTTTGCACACTAGAAAAGCATAACCCTGCTTGTTGTTGAGGACCCTTAGACAGCTGTGTGTCAATGCAGCATATCAGTATCACCTGGACTCTATCAAATGTCTAACATGTCACCTCTCTGAATATTCAATGCACCAAGATAGTGCATGGTGTTCATCCATCTTGCCCTGGCCTCACGTGATGCCACATAAGAGCAACAAAAATCACTGCCCCCTCTTTATTCGTGTTTCTCCATCTCCTGCACACTTCTGCTCTTAAGTTGTTAAAGAGCTTTGAAATATACATTTGAAATATACATTTGGAAAGGCAGCTCTGTCTTCAATAACATGCAGCAGGGCAGTGCCTGAATAAATGAATATGATTACCGAACCCTTGCTTGAAGGATCGATCACTTTGTCTTTGTAAAGAAGAGCTGTGGAGAGACAGATGCCAACAGTCAATGTGCTGATGCCTTTTGGAGTTTTTCAGCAGCCGGGGTGAGGGGGGCGGGGAGAAGTAGGGCTGTGAGTGACAGCAGGGCTTCTTCAGGATTGGGCCACATTGTTTTAAAATTCCAGACAGGAAAAGATCAAAATTTATGGCTGGATTACTGATTGACTGAAATAATGTACCCACCTACCTGGAAAATGGCAAAGGCCCAGTAGCAACATCCATTGTACAGTTGTCTACTACATGAGGGTCACAATTTTAAGCAAATAGATTTCCTGTACTTGGTCATGTGCATAGGGGCGAGCCTCTCTGCAGAGAGAGAAATGTACTTACAAGGTGGTTCAGAGCAAAGAGAACCCTAAGATCCCTGACGCAGAGGCACCCTAGGGTGCTGTCCAATGGCAGTATGCAGAAAAGGTGAAAACAGAATGTGGGCATTACTCATTAACAAATTATCATCTGTTTCAATCCCATGCTTTGGACTAGGCAAGATCAAGTGATGATGCCAATCACCATAAGCACTCAACACAGGGGTCACAAACCCTTACACACTCTACCAAACACCCTCTCTTTTTTTTGCCATCTCTTCTCTGTGGAACAACATGTAGAGGACTTTCTGGGATGATAGCCAGGGTTGGCACACAATGGCTTGGGGGACACAAGGAGAGCTCATTCACCATGTGAGGCTCCATGCGCTGTGTCGGGGAGCTATGTGGAGCACATAATTTCTTCTGCTTCTATCAGCATAAGGCTGCAAAACAGGTTTAGACTAACTCAGTTACACTGTATAATTCCAGAACCCAGGAACTCAACAGTCCACATAAACACAGACCCAAATTATTTCTTGTAACATGCTTTAAAAGAGGAACTGAAGAGCATTTCCATGCTCTGCGTGGTTTGCATTATCAGTGTGGGTTTTTTAATAATGTAATCCAATACATTACAGCTAAATCTGATGAGGAAACAGCTGACTAGAGCTGACTTGCATTCCCTGATTTATGACTGATTTCACTTTCATGGGCTGGCTTTCTAATTGCAACCTACCCTATCCAGGTTGCAGCCTACACATCCCTCACTGCTGGTCACAGAGCAAGGGGGACTCACACCCCTTCCCTTACCTGCTCTGCAGCCTGATCCTGCCCTTACAGCAAAGCCCACTTGTGGCCTATAAAACACAATGCTTTACCCTTTGATGCACAAAGTTTTCCTACCATGTCTCTCCCTTAAACTTTCCAGCTTCAGTTTTTGAGTTTCTCATTTTTGAGAGTCCTTGTTCTCTATCACATTGTCTTTGACTTCAAGGCTCTCAAAAGCTGCCAGCAACTATCTCCTACTGCAGTTTGCCAAAAGCATGGGCAGCATCCTTTAAATACACTTCTCCACCAGAACAATGACGGGGTGCTGGCACTAAGTTACTCGCATTGATTGGTGTTTCCATCCCCTGGGAATATGGATGGGAAAGGTGCTAATGATACAGTGTCCATTATGCAGCTGCAACGTACTTCCAGAGGGAGGTAATCTAATTAATACCTTACTACTTTAGCAAAATCAGTGACAGGCACATGCATGCTGAAGCGCTTGGTCATTTGGGGTGAGTTCATATGAGATGTGGTGGCTGGGCTCATTGCTGTGAACTCTGAGAAAATTACATAGAGGCAAACTAAGACAGAAAAAATCCTGAGCTAAGTTGAATTCTGTGTGACTCGCAGAAAAGCCCCACAATTATCCCTCTTATTCCTCATCTTTTGGGATGATTTGTTTCCAAAACCTGCAGCTCAGGATCTCTGATCTAAACACTTCTCGAAGTTCTGGGGAGCTGATATATGGTTTGGAGAGTCTCCACCTTGCTTGTAAATCAGTGCACGGCACTGCCAGGGTGCAGAAGCCGCTGAGGGTCTGCTGATATCCTTTGGGACTTCAGCCTTTGGCCTCATCTTTGTGAAGGGAGCACCTCCAGCCTCCCAGCACTGCTGACACTGAGATGGTCAGAAACCACAGCCCAGCTGACAAGAGTGCAGCTGAGTCTTCATTTGAATACTCACAAGGGGAAAAAAGCTCCTCTATTCAGTTCATTCCTTCTATTATTCTTCTTTGCTGCGTTTGTTTTTGTCATTAGGTTTCCAGTGTCCCTAATAAGATATTAATGAGATGCTAATTCAACATGCAAATTACAGGAGACTGGCATGGCAAGATTGCTATATTTAGAGGCAGAGCAGGATTTTAATGGCTGTCTTCACCCATCTTGTGCCTTTTGTCAGTTGCTTTCTTACTCCACTGAGCAGTCTCACATCCCTGAAGTGTCTAGGTGACCTTGGAGGTTAGGAAAAGAGACAAAAAATCCAGACTATATTACCATCGTAGTAATGAAAAAATCTCACTATATTCCAAAGACACTGTCAAAAGGAAGCCCTCTTCTTTGAAAAACAAAAATTTTAAAAAAGAAAGACCTTGGAGCTTTGCCCATTCAGGAGCAATACCAAGAGGGAGGGAGAACTGAGATGCTCATTGCCACATTGCAGAGTCCAGAAGTGATGCCAGAATCCAAGTGTGACTCCATCACACAGCCTGGTGTGGAGGAGTGGAGGGGGTTGCATATATATCCTGTGATCCAGCACAGGCAGCATAACCTATCCCATGTCCTGATACGCAGACAGGGCTCTGCTCCTCCATCCATAATCACAGGGGGGCTGTGAGGTGTCTGCCTTGAGTTCACTGCAAAGCACATCAGTAGTTCGTGCTCCTAGAACAAATGCTGCTGGAAATGTTCCCCTAAGAAAGCAATGAAGCTGAGTGCTCAGGTGCTGGGGGATGCTAAATACTCAGAATGACACCGTCCATTCCCACTACCTTTGCATTCCCATGACATGCATCCCCCCCAGTGAAAGAGCACGTTCTTGCATCGAACTTGAGGGCCAGCTCTGCAAGTACACCAGAGCTCGAGGCTTCTATTTTGTCACCTGGAAATTGAGAGCAAGGATAAAGTCTTCTATTTACAAATGCTGTAGCATTACAGACTACAAGAAGAGATTTTTTAACCACAGTGATTTTAAAGGTGCTTAAGCCTGAGAGAAGACCTAGGTACTAAAAGCAACATGTCCTTTCTTGCCAGAAGCTGTTATCAAGTACCTGACTTCAGAGGTTATCATGAGAGGCTTGTATCATCAGAAGCTTGATAACCACGTCCCACTGCAGTTTAGGATCAGCTTTCAGAGTGCTGCAACACCCTGCCCTGAAGCAACAGAATTCTGCTTCAAATCACACGAAGTCTTCAACCTACCAACTTTGGAATACTTTTAAGAAGAAATTTATTTTTAAATTATTATTCTTATTACTGAAAGGTGCCAGCAGCAAGCTCACTATCTCATTTGCTGTCACCAAGTTATCATGTGCACATCAGATGCCCCCCACGTCATTACAAGTGCATACCCAATCCCTGCCAACGGTCTCACTCATAGCAGGGCTTTTTTGTGCTTCTCAAAAGCCTAAAACATCTTTTTCCAGTCTGTAAGGAGACATGCAAAGGGACACCCAAAGAGACTGGTTTACAAAGTCCCCCAAACTGGACTCTCAGTTTGTGGAAACCAGTCACAGTCCCTGAAATGTGTCTGCTGGGGCAGGCACTGCCTCACTCAGTGTTTGCAGCTTCGTGCACCAGGCTTCTGGCTCACAAACAGCATTTTTAGTATTACTCTATTTTTAGATATTACCCTGAATTTCTGGCTGGACCTCTACTTGCAGACAGACGGCCCCATGGCTCTGATGCTTCTTACAGGTTTTGATCATTTGCAGCAGCTCAGAAACTGGCTCCTATTTTATGGATTTTTTTTCCCTCTGAATCACAGTCTCCAGACTAAAATGGTACCAAAATCTCTGAAGACTTCTCCCTCCCCCAGTGGTTTCAGCTGTTTTTATTGCTCTGAGGCACCAGACAGTTTTGTTAATAACAGTAAATCCTTTTAGCCTCTGGTTAGTGCAGGTTGTGCTGTGATTGACAAGGTAATAAAAGTGTTAATGAGAGAAACTGGCACAGTCAGAGATCAATAGTTGCCAATAAGAAAAACAATTCTGATACTTAATTTTGTAGAATTCCCCCAAAGCGGTTGAAAATACATCACAATCGGTCTATTTTATTGTTTAATAGATGTTCTCTCCCTGGTGGTCTCAGATAGAGATCAAATTAACTGGAGATTGGGTGAAATGGCAAAGAAAGGAGGAGGATCCTTGTCCCTCCCAAGTTTTCAGGAGTGTTGGGACATGGAGCTCTAGGGCAAAACCATTTCTGAAATAAATGCGTTTGGGGCTACCTTTCCCATCCAAATGATTTCTCCAAATCACTCCTTTGTGCACACTTTTCCCGCAGTACAAATACAGGGCGGGGGGGAGGGAATACTACACAATGACAGCTGCAGTGCCAGTGGTCACATCTAGGTTATGGACAGAAGATCAACCATAATCAAAAATGCTGATTCAATGGTGCTGCCCCAAAGGGCAAAGATAGAGGTATGCTGAAGGAGCCAGGGAAAATACCCTTTAAAAAGAACAGTTTTAAGGCTAGTGCCAACCTGGGTTTCTGGGAACTAATCAGAGTGGTAAAAGCAGATGAAGTGCATACAACTTGTAGCATGGATTAACATCAGTTGCTTGCTAACAGGCTCCCATACACAGCACACCATGTGTGGGCCTAAACACCCTGTAACACCCTAAATCTTCTCTCACAAATCTGTCTGGTGCCAGATGCATATAAAAGCCTAATCCCATTTCAAGGGCAGCTGTTAAACATAGGAGAACACGTGCTGGCAGTAGAACACGTGCTGGCAGTAGCAAGCACTGCCAAACTGGAAATGCAGTGAGAGGACGGAAACAATTTCAAGAGGGGCACAAAAGGCTGTAAGTCAAATGGAAGAGAAACTGCTCTGCATTTGTGAAAGCATGCAGAAGAGAAGAACCAGTCTTTAACAACACAAAAATGTCTGTGAATACATTATCCAGAGGCTGGTTGGATTATGCATGGATGGTGAGACTCTTCGGACAGCTTAATGACGACAGCTTGTGCAGTCCAATTGGTTGTGCACAGGGAATACCAGCAAAGTCAAAGTGAAAGACAAAAGGAGGCCTCTTCATGTGGGTTGTGCTCATGGAGGACACTGCTGTGAAGCCTATTCTCAGACAGGACAAAGAAATTGCCAGCTCCAGTTCTGCCAGCAATAATATTTGATACATATACATTATTATCTAACACAAAATTTCCATTTCTATCCCTGCATTATGAGGGTTGAAGGCATTTTGCTGAACTTCGGAACAGAGACGGGCAGAAGACGACACTGGTGCAGGGCTGACTTTGGGTCCTAAGCCCACCACCAGTCATCAAAATCAGTGACAAAACTTCACCTCTTTTAAGAAACAGCAGAGCCTGGGCAAAGTTGAAGGCTTTTAGAAATCACTCCCCTCTTTTTTTTTGTGTGCAGGAATAATATGTTGGCTCTAATGTAGACTCTTCTAGTGTTACATCTCACAGGTGTCTCACAGGTGTCTGTGGGCTTTAGGGCAGGCACAGGGAGGCTGGCAAAGGCAGATGCTCTCACTCTACATTGGAAAAGCTCTGCACAGTGATAAACCCAGGCTAATTTTTCAGCTACACAAGTATGCAGACAGCAGCATACCAGAGGAGTGCTCTTTCCTGAAAGCTTTGGTGTGAGCTCAGAGGTGCTGTGAGCCACACTCTCAGCTAGTGAGAAAGGAGACATGCCTGAATTTTCCAGCATGGGCCCTTGAGTTTTTGACTAAAGCTACACGGAGCCAATCTGCAGGTCCAGTTGGGCAGGCAGGGTCTCCAAACGCAGTCTCTACCAAGGCAAGCATGGATTTCTGTGGAGCAAATACAACTACAGTAGAGCCAAAAAGGGTAGGTAGAACCAAATCTGTTCTTCCTTCCTCCTCCTATCCCACAGCATAATTAAACAAATATTTCTGCCCATAAAGAGAAGAGAATAATTGGAATCAAAGAGCATGAAGGGAGAGATCAGCATGAAAGGATACCCAGATGACACCAAGGGGTTTGGCTTATCCCTTTGGCTTTATCCCCCTTTTCTCATCCTCTCTGTATTAATGTGGTGCTAAAACCTTATTGTTTGACTGCATTATTATTAATGGCAACTGGTACCCCAGAGGTCAGGGTGGCACTGCAGCTTGCCATTCACTTTAATTATCGATGCACATCACCAGCTTCAGAAATAAGAAGAGATAAGATGAGGATTATTGAATCCCATCTTATGCTGTGTGTTATCATACACTCTACATCCTGACTGGTTCCTATCAGCTTTCCTCAGCTCACTGCAGGAAGGGAGGGGGAAGCAAAAAGGTTTTCCCTTTATATTTTAGTTTTGCCCACATCTTTATAAATTTGACCAAAACAAATCCTGACCATCACATTAATGGCTACGTCTGCCCAGTGACTTGGCTTGTGGTCACAATATTTAGATATTTAGCTCCTCAGATATACAAATATGAAGTTATTTAGCTCTTTAGAAATCCAAATATTTAGTTGTGCCTGCAGGAGTTGTTGCTGTACTTCAGGACTTTCACTGAAACAGGTCATTTTACAAGTACATGGCTTAGTCTTGTTTGGTAGGAGCAGATCACACTAAAGAGAACTTAAAGATGTAGATAATAATTCACCATTCTCTGATAAAACACACCATTCACTGTCATTTTACCCAGATTCAATACTGAACTAAGCAAGCTGATTCAAAACAGGTGAAGGGATGGGTTTTTGAGTCAATGAAAAAATTTAGTAATATCTCAAGTGCATAAAGTATTTTCCCAGCAGAGTCCTCCCAACCAGAAGAGCCATCTTTCACATGGCATATTCAAAGAGAGAGAATTGCAGGGTGGAAAAAAATTAACAGATTCTCTGCATCTGTGTAGAGTCCCCTCCACATACTGGCCATTCCACTAAAATAATATTAACGTATTATTCATGGAAATGCACGCAAAAGCCAAACAAGAGAAGCTATCCATATGCACGAAGTACTTATGCTAGTTCTGAAAGGCAGCTCAGAAGAAATGGTAGCCTTTTATCTTTCCTGTCATTTACAAGCCATGTAACTCAGCTCTCGAGTTCCAACAGATTGCACACTCCCAAACACAATTCATCGTGTTTGTTGGTGATAAAACAAGATTAGGAGAAAGGGGGGCTTGAATAAAGCTTCCTGTGGGGAACACTGCCCACACCACTAGATGGCTTTTTCCCATTTTCATGCAAGGCACACGTAACCTTGTTAGCATTTCTTTTAATATCTCAAATTATGATCAAGAGCCAGGTAGGGCTGCCACAGGAGTTAAAGACAAGGTCTTTGACAAAGCTCTTTCTGAACTGAAGCAATGAAAAAAATACATATATACAGCTCCAAACACTTTGCTCCCTTTCAAAGGGCGATGATTACCTCTTACAGGCCCAATGACAAGAGGCGCCTTTGGCAATCCCACGTCCCCTTCTCCTTCTGAGAACTGGCAGAATGAAGGGGAAGAAAAGCCCAGAAGCCTTTTTTAGCCTCCTTATTTTTCTTTGTCACATCATTAAGGGTTCAATGAATCTCCAATTAAATTTCCCTGACTGCTGTCACCATTTTGATTGATAGGTGTCCTTGGATCAACCTCAGCAGGGCATGTTGTTGTACCAAACCCCCCCCTCCTTTCCACTCACCATCCATTATCAGCCCCTTGTCATCATTACCTTCACATGTCAGTTCATTTACCACAGAAACGGTGTCACCAACCGATAGGGGCAATAGAAAAACATTTGTTACAAATAGGGAAAAACACTAATAAATCACGTTGTGCTTCATTCTGAAACTCATGGAGAAACAGTATTTCTCCAGCATACTTGTTCACCAGTTGCCCTCTAAAATAATTTTCCTGTCCTTATATAAACTCCTAAACACACACAAACACACACACACACACACACACACACACACACACAAATACTCGTTCTCAGAAGGAACAAACAAACAGGGCAGAGCCATGTGCAGATAAAGCTAAAACAGGTTTTACAGCTTTGGACTTTCTTCATTTTGAACCCAAAAAAAGTCTGAACCCTTGAGTTAACGTCAGAACCCTGACACAGACACACTAAGAATATTTAAGCTACAGAAGCTAAGAGTCCTTGCTACTGGCACTGTCTGGAGATTTTCTACCAAAATAGTTTCACATCAAAATTAAAGCAATTTTTATGAAAGGGTCATTTGTGATGAACTCCTGATTGCAAAAAAAGAAATTAAGAAGAAGGGATATTTTATGCTTCTTGAAATCTCATTATTTTTAACTTCATCTGTTTTGAAACTTTACAATAAAAAAAGTATCGTTAAAAAAATTAAATGCACAAAGCACAATGTAAAATCTTAATTTTATCCAGAAAAGTATTTTAATTCAGTTAATCTGATTTAAAAGTTACCTAAAACTTTTCTTCTGACTTTTGCAGCCTCGGAACAGAATTTGGCTCTATTTGGGAATGCTGCTGAAACTCTACAGAGAATCTACATGGGGTGGGAGCACCTTTCTGCATTTGGCACCAATGCAAGAAGCAGTGCACACAGACTGCAGGTTACATGTGTACTGTCCCACTGACCTAGCTAGGACAATAGCCAGGTTTTCCTCCCTGTTTGTTCAGCATCTTGTGGAGTAGGAATCTGTTTGTGACAGACGTGCCTGTCCCTGCTGTGATTTATCATATAAAAAGGTCTTTATACATTTCACACCAAGGACTGTATCCCCAAGGACTGACACAGAACTACTGCTGCAATGCCTCTTCATTTTTCGTCTGATCACCATGAAAGACTGGAAATAACCCTAGATGCCTGGCAACTGATAACCCAGAAGGGAAGATCTACCCTTCAAAAATAAATAAGTAAAACCAGAACAGCCTTACTAAATTATTTGTAAATGAAACCTATCTGCAAGTGTGCTGCAACACACCATCATCCCCACCTCAGCAACAGCTCCTGGCATGGGAGGCGGTCAGCACACATTGCCCTGAAGCCCTCAGGGCTCGAGGAGCCACAGCTGCCTCTTATTTGAATGAATTTCATCCTTCACTAGAGATTTATTCACCACAGGGAGAGAGAGACATGTCACTGCGACATACTGGACAATTTTACCCAAGCTCCAGTCCAGTTCTTACCTGTAGTTCCCATGAGCTGCATCTATTTCAAGGAAGACAGCCAACCTCACAACAGGGAAAGACTAGCTTTTTCCTTAGGGAATGTTTGAAAGACCATCTAAGCAATTAAAAAGCTTCACTGCTATTGAAATTAAGAGGATTAATGCTCTTAAACCCCAGGGATCCTTGGTTCATCAATCCACCAAGACACACTTTTTCCTATCTGTTTATAACTAATTTCAGCTGATGCATCCAGGAGCAGCAGGACAGTGAGTTCACATGGGGCAAGGACTGCTTGGTGAGCAGAGGCTGCAGGTCTGCAAAGGCCACTCTGGAGCACCACAACACCCTGCAATTTGCCCAGATTTATTATGCAATTAGCCATGAGTGCATCTCACTGCACTACAAGACACAACCTGGCAGAGCTCAGTGTTTAAAGCTTACTTTGTACTCAGGTGCCTAAATAACTGCTCTGGTTTTCTTCACCGATTTCGGTAAGACTTTTGTCTGAAAATGAAGGTAACTTCTACAGATTCTCAGTGCAGAAAATCTCAATCAAAGACCACAAATCTGTGAACCACGATTTTAAATGGATGACTTTCATTATCATACTAAATGCTACACAGAGCAGAGACTTAGCTTACTGTAAAGTCACAGTGCAAATGCTTACTGGAGATGCATAGACAAATCAGAGATGAGGAATTCAAGATGTAGGAAATCAAGTCATATTATAGCTATAAAAACCAGACACACATGGAGAGGGTTTTCAACATATACACATGGACCATGATAAACACTAGGCATGCAAAGGCTGGGTGGATCACATATAGCTCCTTCCTATGCCCAGACCACGCCATCAGATGGCAAAAAATGGAGTCAACATAATCTTGCAAAGGTCAGTGCTATTTCAACTGCCCAGTTTTCTCTCTACTTGCTTTTGTTCAGTTGAAATCCTCTGTTTGCAAAATTCTCAACCCCTTGGGCCCCTCACAACATGAATCAGAAAAATGACAAAGCCACCCACTGCATTTCTATTGAATATTTGTTCCAGTGGCTGCTGCTTGCTTGGTGAATAAAGGGAGACAGGGCAAGATAATTAACTTGGGGCATTTTTGAATGGGTACTCTGAGGTCTCTGAGCTTGCCCCAGCTCCCACAGCCTATTGAATGTGCCCTCATGGCAGCTTCTGTTCCTTCTGCCATTCACAGCACTATAGCTATTTTAATTCTTCTGTGAACTCTTAAAAGCCTCTCACCCAGCAAATCATTTTGTAGGGTAGAATCACTCCCCTTTGACAAAAAAAACGAAAAAACGCTTCTTCCAGTCCTAACAGAAACATGGACAAAAGTGCAGAGAAAGGAAAAAATTAAGTTAACCCTGGAGGAGAGTGTCCAGAGGTGAACAAGAGCCCTTCACCACCAAGAATGGGATGTAATGCTGCTCTTGCTATCACAGGGGAAAACTCTGCTCCCATAATGTGTCTTTTTCCAGTATTTGTACTTTTTTTTCCTCTCCTTGCTAGGAAACTGAGAAGATTAAGACACAGAAATGCCAAGCTGCTAAGAGAGCCAGACCAGACATCAGAGAGACAAAAATGAAATAAAACCCAACTGCACATACCTTTTAGTGATACTGCTTGTAGGAGATGCCTGAATTGCATTCATGCAACTAGGAAAAAGCACCAAAGGGATAGGAGAGCTCTCCACAGCACAGCAGGCCTTGGGTAAACCCCGCAATATCCTTGGGCATCAGGTGCTGCATATACGTTCCTCTTGCTTTTTTTCAACTCACCAGCTTGACCACATGAAGAAGAGTTCACTTAAAAACAAACTGAGAAATAATTCAGCCTTTTTTAAGGAAAAAAAAAATTAAAAATCAGTTACAGTCCACGGTCTTAAGACCAAATTTGTCAAGTAAAATCAGCGACCCCTTCCCTCCTCTAAAGCCAGGCTGCTGCCCCAGGTAAGCCGACTCCCCAGCCCCCACACAACAGCCGCACACGGACCCAGAGACATCTCACCTGAAACAAGGGGCCTGGAAGGAAAAGCTTGGCTGCCGGAGGACATCTTTGGGCAAAACTATCTGGGAAAGCAGAACGTTTGCGCTTTCCTCGCACTGCCATGCGTGTGGCTCGGTGACGATGGCCTGAGAAGCGGAGCTGCCCGTTGACTTCCGACGGCTCTGCCGCAGCCCCACGGCCGGGCACTGCACAGCGCCTTGGCAGCGCCTCGGGAAAATCGCGTTCAGGAAAGGGCAAAAAGCCACAAACAGCAAGGGGTAAGGGGGAAAAGTGTGAAAAACAGCACTGCAAGCACTGAGGGGAGAGCCAAAAGAGGAAGGGGAGAAAGTGATCCCCCTGCAGCCTGTAAAGGAGAAGCCCCATGCCTGAGCTGAGGGGTATTTCCTGCAGTTGTGAGTTATTTAAATTAATCGTCATTAAATTATCATTTTTGAGAGATGGAAAACAATTAAAAGATTATTCCTGATGACTAAGCAAGCCTAAGTGCCATGAAAATGAGTTGTTCAGCATCATCACTACCAGAAATGAACTTCACTTTGGATGTGAAATATATCTGATGAGCATGGTTTTAAAAAATGGAGTGTTAATTTATGGAAGTGAATAAAATAAGAATTTTCTGAATATCTATCAGCTGTTTAACAGGGTATCTGCTATCAAACTAAGAAGTGTAAAGGGGAGCAAATACAGAGAGAGAAGGGGACTTGCCAAGTTCAGCACAGTTTGGCTTTCCTGGAATTCACTCAGCTCAGCACAGTTAAATCACGAAGAGAAACCATTGGGAGCTACTATTAAAAAAAAAAAAAAACTGATTGCAAGATCTTCTGAAACTATTTCACAGTGATAGATTGAAAGGAGATTTTGTATTTTTTCCTCACTCACACACCAAACTAAAGCTGAGAGAGGAAGAAATTTAAGGGTCTGAAAGCTACAAACAGTGAGCAGGGAACTTCTTACCTAGCTATGCCTGCAGCTGGGCTGGAAACTTTTAGTCTGAGTCCTAACATACGTTTCAGAGACCACAGAGCTCTGCTATGAAAACTTCAGGCGAAAGGACATGCACCACATCTCGGTGAGCTGCTTCAACAGTTAATTCCCTCATTTTTAAAATCTGCCTTTTGTTTTGTAGCCTTCGGCTTTCAGCCTCCAGATCTCACTGCATCCTTGTGTGCTTGACTGAAGAGCTCTTTAACTAAAGAAAACATAGCTATATTCAGTCTTTGATCAAATCACTTTTTGGTTTGTTCTTTGTACAGCTGAATGGGCAGAGCTTCTGGGCAGCTTCTACATCTTTCATTTTGAAGGTCAATCACAGAAAATGCAAGGTGTTAACACAGAAGCAGCCTCATAAGGGCTTGATACAGACCTTACCCTCTTAGCTTTACTTCTTTTAGAAGACCATCATGTTTGCATAGCAGTACTTTTTTTGAGGACAAATCACACTAAAAACAAGGAGCTAGGCATTCCCCCATATTGGCACAAGATGCCGGCTATTTCCCAGCTCTGCATCTTACAGAATTGAAGTTCACACACTGATTGGAAGGAGATTAACACAGACAAAACAATTGAAAATATTCAAATACACAACACAGAGAATTCTACTAACTTTAAAGCACTCTTTCTATTAGTGTCTGGTTGGTTGAGCTTTTTTTCCCTTAACCTAATTCACTAGTACTTTCCTTCCAATAATAACTAAGGTGAAGGGTTCCCTTCCGGCTGTTGGTATGAAGGAAGGCACAGACAGGAACAGTTTGATGTCCATTTCACTGCAATAGTGGGTAAAAAATACAGATAAAAGAAAATTATGCATAATTATTATCACCATTAACAGCATCTGTCATCACCCAAATGTGCTGGTGGGTATACTCTTTATATTTTTCATATACATATGTGTATACACACACACACAAACCTGGATATAACCACCAGACTGCAGATTCTTCAGGAAAGAGCATTTCTCTTTGTTCTGCAACTGCAGCACCACAGTCTCAACTCTCTTGGAGCTGCTGGTTGCTCGTGTAAGATACCTACCAGTACCCAGGGGAGACGACAGATGCAAAGCAACCCACGACTCTGAGCCCCTGCGGTCATCTGAGGGGGCAGAAGGTCCATAAGGTGACACCAGACTCAGAGAATTCTCTTTGTAAGCACAAGAATAATGGTTTAAATACATGATATCCAGTTCCTCCAGGGAAAGGCCTCCTGTTTTATTCTACTGCCATGATGTCCCACAGCTGTGCCTTGAACTAGAGTTCTTTTTTTCCATTGTTAGAGTCATGACATTTTCTTTATTTAGCAATTGAGGTTTTATTTAAAAATATGAACTACCTAATTTGTAAATCTTAACCAGCAACACGAGCCATCTGTGCATATTTATAAAGTACGCTGGCTAGAGATACATTAATGACGAAATACGGCATACATGCATATTCCTGCTTGGGATATATTTTTTAAATGCTCTTTTTCTCCAGAGGAGGCAAATGACTAATTGCCTCTGTTGTTTAGGTGCTTGAAGTGGAAAACGGGCATTTCTGCTGCTCTGCCTCCATTTCTAGGTGTTAAGCCCACACATGTATGATAAAAATAAAGCAGTCCACAAATGTTTGGACCTTGGTAAAAACTTCCTCTCTGCCCCCCTTGCCCCTAGGCGAGGACTAATTGCTGCTTGCATGTGTATGTCAAACTGTTCCAGATGTTTTATGATTTACTGTTGCAAAATGAAAATCAATCTGAAAACATGTGAATGAATCCAAGGTTAATCATGCTTCCGCTACTGACTCCAACTTTTCTGCTACACACCTTCAAAAATAGGGGTACTGCCTACGTTTTATCCACATCAAAAAACAAATTTAGGGTCCTAGAGTTACCTGTTTGAAATTTAAATGACCGAAGTCTAACCATGATCCTGAAAAAACATCATACAGCTGTTGCCTACACCCAGGCACTATGCTAAATTGCCAGAAAGTTTCCAGGTGCTTCAGTCCTGCTCTGCATATGCTGGGAAAATCGAGGTGAAGCCACTGGATTTCTGCTCATAAAATTTCTGCCAATAACAGCCTCAAACCAAGAGGCACCTCACCCATTTCCCTTGGGCTTACTCTGAGGCATCCTGTATCATGGAATTTCATGCCAAAAGCAATCCGAGCTGTTGCTGAGAGAGGGAGATATGGTTCTAGTCCTTGTCCTTGTGTGGTGAATCGGGATCCCTTCACTGAGCAATCCCAACACCAGGAAAGAGTATCATTGACTCTTTTTCCAAACAGTATAGCTGTGCTGGAAGAAATTAAAGATGCATTTGGCCAGGCAGGTAACCAGAAAAATTGTGTTCCTCCTTCCATTCCATAAATAAATGTATGCATTGAAAAATAATGTATGATTGGACTGACCCTTTCCAGCTCATTTGCTACAGAAAAGTATTTTGAAAATTACTTTAATACAGATTTACTCAATGGACCAGAATCGTTCACTTTGGCACATGAATATGCCTTCTTAAAAGCTGCTTACACACAGGTTACTCAACCCAGCCCTTTTTTTGAACTCTCTGAAGCATGTATGAAATACCACGATTCATTATATGTAAGTCTGGGGAAACCATTATTTCTCCTATCTTCTGCTAGAGAAACGGGTGTGCCTTGAAAAGAACAGAAGAAAAATGTTTGCAATGAGTGCTACGGATGATGTGACCTGGCTGAAGAAAGTCTGTCTGTAACTGAAGGCAAGGGATGAACCAGCCTGGGGTGGCAAGTTTTTAGTAGGGCCTGTTGTCATAGGACAAGGGGGAATTGCTTTAAACTGGAGGAGGGTAGATTCAGACTGGATACAAGGAATAAGTGTTTTACTGTGAGGGTAGTTAAACAGTTGGAACAGATTACCCAGAGAGAGAGTAGGTGCCCCATTCTTGGGACAGGTTGGATGGGGTTTTGAGCAACCTGATCTAGTTGAAGATGTCTCTGTTCATTGCAGGGTAGTTGGCTGGTAAAGCTCCCTTTCAACTTAAATCATTCTATGTTCTAGGAATCTATGTTTCTTCCCACACTCCATATAAAGCTTCCTGCAGCAGGTGCAGTCCCCTGGGGTGCAGAGACACTTTTGCAACATGTTCCAAAAAGGTTCGTTTGTCAGTGGGGTAAGAAAACCTTTCCATTACTGCCTCTGTGACAGGTCAGCCCACCCGCTACATGAGCCTGCATCGCTTTATGTGTTGGGGCCAAGTAGGACCCGAGCAGCCTCAGGGAAAAGTGCCTTAATTGCTGGTAATGCAATAGCTCCACTTAGCACCAGCAAAGCAATTCCAAAATGGAATCAAACATTTTCTGGATACACATTTAGGGAGCAGCCGGCTGTGTTGGCATGTTACTCCATTACTTAATCACTGGGTCATATATCTGTGACTGCAGATGGCTTTTACATCCGCACCTCTTAAGCAGCATCTGATACCATGACTGTACGCTGGCCCAAAGGGAGGGATGCATTCATTCTGACCAGAAAGACTTTTTCCTTTAAATTAAACAGCATCTCAGACAAGGCATCAAAAGGGTTTTCTGCAGCCCCATTAGACCCATGGAAACAGCCTCCCTCATCTCCAGCATGGAAAGCACTACCCATCTGCAGTTCAGCTGCAACTCTGCCTTGGCAAAGTCCAAGGATTGGCAAATAAAATTACCTTTTCCCGTTAATTTCTCACCAGCATCCCAGGACATCCACACAGCTTCCCATGGAGTACTTCTAGTGATGTTTCCTGAAGAAATTTTTTCTCCAACTCCCCTTCATCTAAGTCTTTTCTTCCAGGCATTTCCAGGGAACCCATAGCCTCCAGGGGTGGCTGCAAAAACATCACCGTGCAAGTATTTGCAGTGTTAATCTGCTGGACTTAATGCTGACTTGGCTACAGCTGCTTAGCTGTTGGCTGCACAGGGAAGGTAACACAGAAGATCAGAAAAAAGTGCTTTGGTCCACTGGAGAAAACGTACCAACAAAGTCAGTGATAGCACAAAAAATGAAAGCAGAATGGCCTTACAATCAGATCCATGGGGCATCAGCTTGTCAATTATCAATACAAAAGTGTTCATACTCTGGATCCTGCTGTAGGCCAGGCACTCTGTGGCACAGAGAAGAAATGGTGCAGACCACAGGCTCATGATCCCTGGCTCATTGTACTTACACAGGCTCTGACAAATGCCTTGGTGAATACCTGAGGTCTCTCATCCCCATCCTCAACCACCTCAAGCTAAGTGCCCAAACGCCCCAGCTCTATCAGAACTACTCACTTGCTTGAATATTTGGATGGTCATGGTTATATGGTGAAGGATTGTTTTGTTCAAGGAGAACAATGGTGGGTGAAAACTGCATGAAGTTGCTCAGGATGTATTTCCTTATTTGCATGCTTCCCATGCAAGGGAAGCCATATATGGTAGCAAATATTTTACAAAATCTCTTCCACCTGTAGAATAAGCCTCCAAATTATTCCATGTTATTAAGGATCCATGGTGTATAAAATAAGATGTGAGCAGTAATGTGTGACACATTTCATGTTAACCAAAACAATTTGACTCAAAGTGAAACTTCTTATTCCATGTTTGAAGACAGGCTCTTCATATTGCTGAAAGCAATTGCTCCCAGCATTAAAAACTGGGGCATTTCTTCTTTGTTTCCAAATTTCACTGTGTTTCCATATACTTCTTGAAAATATCTGTCCTTTTTTCATGGAAAACTGCTTCCAGGACACTTGGAAATAGAACATCAGCCCAAACTGCACTCTTACAGCAAACATAGCCCTTCCCCCAGCACAGGTGGCACACATGTGAGGAAAGTTTTGCATTCTTCCCATATAAATATTGAACTGGTTCAGTCCAAATTTGCCTGGAGCATCAGGCTTTCTCTTCTCGTTGATTACTCTGCTAACTTCTTGTTAGTGCGGAAGATCATCTCCATGTCTTTATAAAGAAAGTTGGAATAACCTTGGAAATGAAGACATATTTAGTGGGGAGAAAGAGGAGCAAGGCTTCAATATTGAGAACAAAATTGGTTTGAAATCTTCAGTCTAAAGCAGTATGGGAAATGTGGAAATTTCTGGGGTTGTTTTAGAGTACCCTACCAAATAATTCTTTCCTATGGTTTCTTGGAGCTATGAAGTGGGGCTACCTCCCACTTAACTAACAGGTCCACAAAAAAAGGAAAGGTTTAAGAGGAAGCAGTTTGGTTTCAAGATAAGAAACAGAGCAGCAGTTAGCTTTTGGAAGATAACTCTTGCTGGGTGCTGTACAAACCTGTCCCTTAAGTAATTTCATGTACCAAGCATGTTGTCCTTTGCATGTCCCTTTTTATGCTGTGCCCAGGGGATCACATGTTGTAAGATTGCCTGTTGAGATTCTGCAAAAACAGGACAGGATATGGTGTCCCAAACCTAGAAAAACCCAGGTGCAAAGAAGTTTCCAAAGAGTCAGCTCTGGTTTGGGATGTTTGTCCAAAAAGAAGTCACTTTGGCTCAGCACTGTGTGCTGATCCTTCCCCATGATCAGAGATGTGACAGTACACCACTTGAAGATGGATGTAGGGGAATACATACTCTCAGCATGAATCCAAGGGCTCTGAGGGGCATGGTAGGATGGACAAAGCTCCAAACTGCTGCTGGAAACAGCAATTTGCTCCTCACTGCATCCACCTCCATCCTTAAACAGGTCTTTTTCTCCAAAGCATTGACCTTTTTCATCTTACAACCTTGCAGAGCTTAAGCTTGGCATTTGGTATATTTCTTTGGTCCTTAAATCTGGCAAAATTCATCATAATTTGCAAGAACTGTAGAGAAAAGATAGGCAGACATTTTGTCCCCCAAGATTACAGTTAAGATAGTTTGGCTCAAAATAACACATTGATCTTCTCAGCACATGCTGTGTGTAGGTAGCAAACCCTAAAACAAACAAACAATTTAATTTCCAAAATCTGAATAAAATCATTCTATGATAAGATTAAAAAGCAGGTAAGAAAGCAATTCGTCTGTGAGGAAAAAAACCACAGCTGTGAAACAACCCTTAGGGGCTTTAGAAGGAAGGCTTGATCTTAGGTGATACATGTAGTCCTGCCTGAAGAGATGGTGCTGGATGACTTACCTGGGGCTCATACAAAAATCCCTGGTTGCCAGTATCCTCAGTGCCAGCAAGCATGAGTTGGAGCCATGCTTTAATCAAGAGCTTGGATAAAGAGTATGTTTTCCACTGGGGAATTTTGGTGGCATAAATCTGTACTCTTAACAGGTTTGAGTCTCGAGGGTAGGCATGCTCCCATTGCAAGTGCTTTTCCTAGGAATAGATAAAAGTCTCCCATAAATAAAGCTTTGAAATCTTCCAGGAGAGGTTAGCTATACAAATTTGGGCATATGAAGCTCAGTGTAAGCAATAATTTCACAGATTTTTATTAGAAAGTAGATATATGGAAGCAGCAATGCATGATAAATCAACATATCTGCCTCCTTACTGGCTTTTATGATAGGCATTAGCAGTAGTGACTATCACAGAGATCATAACAGCTTTATTTCAACCATCTCTGTAAGACAAAATCAAATATAAGTAGTCGGTATTATTTTTTACATAGAAACTCTTTCCCCCTGCATTGAAGCAGTGACAAAATCATTCCTGGTAAACATCAAATTTGAGGGAAGGGAGGAAGTGGGGAAGGGAAGGGAAGGGAAGGGAAGG
>VZRZ01006183.1:1432824-1450870 GCA_013398175.1 Climacteris rufus | reverse complement strand
AAGGGAAGGGAAGGGAAGGGAAGGGAAGGGAAGGGAAGGGAAGGGAAGGGGTTATTTGGGTTTTTTTGATAGGATTTTCTTGGAGCCTTGGAGGCAGCTGACATGCCTTGTCCAGTGCACCAGGGGACAGCCATCACTGTGTCTTCCTGACAAATAGGGAGGTTCAGGGTATACTAATGGGAGCACAGGGACCTGTTGACCTCTCCTATAGTGTTTTGGTGTGAGTTTTGCTGTTGCAATGCTGATGCCACTAGCAAAACTGTGTTTAATCTTTTTCAGTTGTCTCCTTGAATAAATCAGCTTATATGTAATCTGATTATGCATTTAATATAGACATATAAATTAAGTAGATAACTGGTAAATAGGGCTTTGCCAACAAAATTATTTTAATACAGGGTTAGAGAGGTTGGATTGTCTTTAAAAATGTTTCTCTCTTTCTAGAGTAGGATTTAAAAGACAATTAAAGGAGTTTTACACCTACCCTAGGATTGTAAAAGTGCAGGCACTCAGCTATGACTGGGAACTCCCTGGAGCTGTTTATAAGCTTCAGGAAGAGGAGGCTGTTTTGTTGTTATCAAAGTAATGTGTTCTTGCACCCTTCTTTAACCACTCCCTCAACTTGTACCATGCAGTGGTCAGCTTGGTGAGTTGGATGCCAAACAGATGTTCTATTTTGCAGCTGCCCTTTTTGAATTCACATTGTAGACAAGACTAGAAGCAGTGTCATGTAAGACAGTAGCACTATACAAGGTGAAAGGTAATTTTATCCACTGTTTCATGGCCACACTCATCGTAATCCCACCTCTTTCAGACTCTCTTGCCTCCCATAAACAACCCATGGCTACCCTGGAGAATCATCAGACACGTAATTGCAATCTTCCTCCTTTGTGGTTAGTCCTGCAAAATAGCGCTTGGTCCATATGTTGCTGCTGACACCATAGAAATGATGCTATGGATTAATTACAGCAGGGGACACTCGGAGCGGGGAGCTTCGCGCGCGCTGCTCTCCCACGAGGTGCACAGTTGCGAAGCAACCTGCCACATCTGCCAGGGCTGTCTAAGAAACTATTAGCCAGTTGCTACCTCCTGTGCTCAAGAGCTGCAGGCAATTTCACAGTAATAGTTTCTCAGCTTCTTTCACGCAGGCAACCGTGGTGCTGAGATACTGACTTAAATATGTATCATGGAATGGCATCCTTAATAGTGGCTTTACAGGAATGAAATGGATATGGGTAATCCGCAAAGGCTGGTTGCAACTGACAGCTTCGTTATTGCTCGGAAGATGCACGGCCGGCACCACCAGCTGGAAGCATGGAGCAGCCACAGGAACGGACAGCTTTGATTCGTAGCCCAGGAATGATTCCACAGCCCACCTACATGGGCTCAGGGGTAAAATCAGAAGCACCTATGCAGGGAACCCTCAGAAGTGCACTATTATTTGCATGGCCATGCTGGGCAGGGGGCGCAAGGGGGTGCTACAGGGGTGGCTTCTGTGAGAAGCTGCCAGAAGCTTCCCCCATGTCTGATAGGGTCAATGCCAGCCGGCTCCAGGATGGACCCATGCTGGCCAAGGCCACACCATCAGTGATGATGGTAGCATCTCTGGGATGAGATTTAAGAAGAGGTAAAAATTACCTCAAGAGCAACTGCAATCAGGGAATGGAGTGAAAATATGTGAGAAGAACAGACCTGCAGCCACCCAGGTCAGTGCAGAAGGAGGGGCAGGAGGCGCTCCAGGCACCAGAGCTGATATTCCCCTGCAGCCCGTAATGCAGACCTTGGTGAGACAGCTGTGTGCCCACGGAGGCCCATGGATGAGCAGTGAAAGACTCCATGCCTGAGCAGGTGCCCAAAGAAGACTGTGATCCTGTGGGAAGCTCATTCTGGAGGAGGCTCCTGGCAGGACCGTGGAGAGAGGAGCCCAAGGTGGAGCGGGTTTGCTGGCAGGACTTACGACCCCACAGGGAACACACACTGGAGTAGTCTGTTCCTGAGGGACTGCACCCCATGGAAGGGACCTACACTGGAGCAGTTTGTGAAGAACTCCAGCCCATGAGAAGGACTCATGCTGCCAAAGTTATTGTAAGACTGTCTCCTGTAGGAGGGACCTCATTCTGGAGCAGGGGAAGAGTGTGAGAAGTCTTCCCCTTGAGGAGGAAGGAGCAGCAAAGAAAACATAATGAACTGACCACAATCCTATGCCCCTGTGCTGCTGGAGGTAGGAGGAAGAGAATTTGGGAGAAAAGTTAAGCCCAGGAAGGATGAAAGCTGGGGAAACATTTTTTAAGATTCAGTTTTCATTTTCATTACCCTACTCTGATTTGATTGGTAATGTTAAATTTTTCTCCAAGTTACATGTGTTTTGCCTGTGATGGTAATTCCTGAGTGATCTCTCATTGTCCTTTTCTCAAGTCATCAGCCTTTTGATACATTTCTTCTCACCTCTCCAACAGAGGAGAGGACCGATAAAATGGCTTTGGTGGGCACTTGAAGTCCAGGTGTAGAGAAGAAGAGGTGAGTTTCTGGAAGCCTGGAGCACTCTGGCTTGAAGAAAGGACCACAAGTCAGTTTCGTCTGCAGACAGGAAATGAAGGGAGACTACTATGCAGCAAAGCCAGGCTGAGTATGGAAGTCACCTAGTGCAGTCTGACATGAAAATGAATACTTTACCTTTTTGTTATTTTAGTAAGAGGGAAACTGAACGTGAAAGCAAAGGCAATTTGGGTATATGCATGTGCAGCAGTAGGTTTAAGGCTCATTGCAGGTGAATGAGGTAGGAGATCATGCTCATACCTGTTGGGAAGTCAATTTAAAGCATCTAACAGCTCAAATGACACTTTTAGTGCTTTTAGAAAACTACCTGATTCCTTGGAGCAAGGGCAAGCTCTAAATTTTGACAACATCGTCAAGATGAGTATCCAGTGCCCAGAGACATCTCCTCCTGCTGCACACCTTCCCCTTTGCAGTATTCCTTGCCTAAATGGAGGCCAAAAAAAAAAAAAAAACCACTGAAGGACTGGACCCCAGAGGGATGCATTAGGTGGCATTATTTTCTCAGCTGTCGAGTTTCAGCGGTCTCAGAACAAGCAGCGATGCTTCTCTCTGTGGCTTTAATGACGTTTGCTGTCAGAGACGTGAGGCACGGGAAAGGACGGGGCTGTAACTTCATTTTAAGCCAGATAGGCTGTAGCTAAATCTCCTGAATCCCTTTCAGCTTTGGAAATGGTTTTCCCCTATCTCTGCCTTCTACCTGGCGCCTTCACATTGTTTGCGCTAAAAGGGGAATGATACTTTTAATCTCAAAAATGCCTTTGGAGCTTTGGAGTGGATCGTTTTAAAGTCAACAGTGTTTAAAGCACATTAATGAGGGTATTCACCATAAAACAGTTTTATTTCTGTGTGTAACTGATAAACATGAATATGACAGAATATAAGGGAAAAGAGATGGGAAAACAGTTGTGCTTGGAAAAGCAAACAAATAATGGATCCACAGTAAAAAGGGTATCAAATTATTTTAACACTAAACCTGGCTGTGAATCTTCCAGTGGAGCTTGTTTTTCTCGTTTTTTTTTTTTTCCCCTCTCTTTGGGTGTAAGTTCATGGCCCAGCACTTTGCCTGGTGTTTGGAAAATGATAGTTGGACTACACTGTGAGAATAGCATTATCTTAAAAGTTTTTTAACGTTTGTATCAGGTAAGCTTTTTAAAACAAAAATGAAAGCTGATGCTCATCATCCTGGATTATTCTTGTGTAGACACAGGGTAGTGCAAAATAGGTGAGGGCAGTAGTATACAGGACTGTTGCCTTCTAGAAATTAAATTAAAGAAAAAAAATTTAAGACAGTAAAAAAATTAAGAAAAAAGCAGATCAGGTTGGTTCCCAGGCATCACTCCCTTTTGCTTTGACATTTGCCTCTATCAGGGTAGAAGACTTGAAAGCCCAAATGTAAATCTTATGTCTCATAATGGCTATAAGTAAGTACTATCACCTTTTGCTAAAATGAACTGGAGGGGGAAAAAAATCAAGACATTCATTTAAATTGGGCACTTGTTTGGCTCTTAAAGATGTGCAATATGATTATAAAACAAATCAATAAGCTTTCAGACTTTCTGAATGTCATCACAAACGATTAGGTTACATGAATGGGTCTGAGCTCACCTCACTCTGACTACAGGGAAATCCAAAGTGACACATTTAGACAAATGGGGTGCACCTGGCTCAGAAATGGGATTTTTTTTTTTCATCATTGCTGTCCCCCAAAGGATGCTTAGTATGAGAAAAAACAGGTAGAGCTGTAACACAGTATGCAACCATAGTGACATTTTTCTTTCAACATGGGCAGAAACCAGATTCTAAGAGCATAAGGACACACATGAAAATGTACTGGCTCTTGTGGATATTCCTGTGGATGTGGGGCTTATGTACATAGCATCCCATAATAGGCATACCGCAAAAGGGAGCCATGCTCACCCTTGCAGCTGACTATTCAGAAGTGTTTGTCATCTTCACACAGACACTTAAGCCTTAAAGGCAGTGTAGAGATACTCACTGTGTGTGGCAGGGTCTGATGAAAGTTCCTGTCTTCTTGCGGATCTGGCCTTGTTCATCTGAGCCTCCACCCCCTGGGTCCACTGTGGCTATTCAGGTCTGTGCAAGGCCAAACTGGCCAGATTTTAAGGAGGAGAAAGCCCAGTTCCACTCATCCTGGTAGCTGTTCTGTCATAGGACAAAAGTAGAGATCACTCTTAGCTGGGGATGAAGCACAACTCTGATCAAAAATGTAATTAGCATCAGCTGATAAATCAGGTAACCTGCATGTGTGGATTTTCCAGACCCCAGGCAAGGACAGCCCACAGGAAAGCGAAGTCCAGTACGGACTCCCCAAAAGGGGAGAGGCATCAAGGCAGCAAAGTCAGTCCACCTTCCCTATCATTTCAATTTGCCTTAGGATCGTATGAGTGGTGTAAACAACCTCCTTAGAGGAGTTATCTGAAGTACACCAGAAAAATCAGTCCTGCCTAAGGAAAAAGCAGTAAAAATAATCGTGTGTGCTCAGAATCAGGGCAGAAAATTATTTCTTGCACCTTCCACTTAATTCCTCCTGAAAAATGTTCAAAATAAACTTTGCTACATTATCTTTTTCTCTGAAATGACACAAACACAGTATTGACCCATGGAGGATTTAGGGCTTCAAAACTTTACATTTGACCTTTGCACGTCAAAACATTTTAAACCATTTTTTATTTTCTTTCCTGAATCTACTCAGACTATGCCTGCCCAAACTGGAGTTTAGCAAATCCATCTGCTTTAATTTTCTTGTTACAAAGAATACAGGAGCTATATGGTGTTGTACCTATTACAACAGTCTTTTGATGGATGGTAAGGAAGAGCTTGGATTCCGCAGCCTCTCCTCCCACCAGCCTCTCCTGAAATCCTGACAGGCCCCATTGAACAGGACCCAACCAAACCCTGAACCCTAAATTAAAGCAGGGATGCTGAGCAGGGATTCATGATCCTCCTGCAGCAAACAAAGCCAGGGATAGTACCAGGCACGTGTCAGGCACAACAAGGGCTGAGTGGAAGAGCAGAGATGGGACCCCAGCTGATACTTGGCTCTTTTTCACAGCTCTCCAGAGCAATATCATGTTTTGGTGATAGCACAGAGATGAGCTGGGTGAAGGTGCCATCTTTTCTTCTTTACATTGAAAAGCCAAAACTTGCAATCAACCTCACACAAAAAAACTATAGAAAAAAATATACAGCAAATAAAGCCTGAGGGCATCAGGAAGGAGATGTACCTACCAAATAACCCCAGCAGCACAACGTCCTGGTGTCGCTGAACTCAACACACCTTTTGCTATTGATTGCGATGAGATCCTCAGCTCTCTTGTTATCATTTTAGCCACACTTTGTTGGGACTGGCTTTGGAGAATCACTGAAATGTTACAGTTAAGTGAAAAAAAAGAACAACTATTCTACTTCAGCTCTCCAAACTAAAATGAAAAACAGTTTCCATTTGGGGGGATTTGTGTATTTATCAAAACCATTTTATATGAGGAGAAAAAAAACACACAAAGAGAAAGAATCGTGAACAGTTTCTCCCAGACAAATTCTCATTTTTGATTAAATCTATTTCCGATGTGTGAGAAGATGAAATATATCAAGTCTAGGAAACAAATGTGTGAGCAACTTTCAAGAGTAATCAGGATTTACAATGACCTTTTATTCTAGGCAAGCAATGGCAAGCACTATGATGGATACAGAAAAAAAATTACTGAGAAAGAAGGAAATTTGCATCCAGGACCAGCAGGAGCAAAAGGGGCACTGGATTGTGCTGGCTTTACACAGAGGGTTACAGTGCCGTGTTATTGCAGACAAATGAAGGGCTTGCATTAAAAATGCATAATTTAATCAAGAGAAAAACTACTAATCAGATTGAAATATGCAGACCCGATATTGATTTTTTAATATTAGTGTTATTAAATTCTGGTATAGTTTCTCAAAGAATCACCCAAATGTAAATTAATATAAGGAGAAACAGTTAACAAAATTACAGGCCCAGATCAAACATTCCTGTTCATTCGCAAGCATCCCACTGACTTGTAATATTGGGGATGGCATAAAAAGCTTAGTATGAAGTACTACATGCACTGATCCAATAGTACTTTCCCCAGTCAGAGCAGTTTGAAATGTGTCCTGACGCATTTGTTGGCTTGAGTTGAATTGGAGCTGAGGATCAGTGCTGGCCTAAGGCTCTGCCTTGGCCCAACACAGAACTGCCACCTCCATGTGCCATAGCCTGAGCATGGCCAGAGGGCTGCCAGCTCCACCCAAAGTCAGCCCTGCTATAAGGAGCAGGAACTTATTCCTGCTATTTCTAGGTATTTAGAATTAATACCTGCACCGAGAAAACAGGGCTGAATATTCCTCTAAGTTGGTATATTAAAAGTAATTAAAATTATCCTCCATATGTGCATACACAGATGATACAGAAGTCATTGCCTCTGCTCAGCATTTCTTGGACTTGTGCTTACCCAGGGCTCTTCCACCACTGGTGCTAAAGTGCAAGTTTCTGAATTGCCCATTTTACATGAGAGTGAAACAGCTGGGCAGGAAGGTACTGCCACTTGCCAAGGGAAATAGTGCCTTGGAGTTAAAGCCAGCAAAATACCCCAAGCCTGTTTTCTCATTTGAAAATTTCTGATGTGGCAAACCTCAGCAGAGAGATGTGCTTGTCTTGAAACTCCACCAAGGAACTGGGGACTCACATTTATGTCTACACACCTGCTTTACTGTGCTGAAGTAACAGCAAGGAAGTCACTGAGTAACACCATTCTTCAGAAAATGAAGAATTATTAATATTAACTTGGTTTATAAGGGTGGCCCTGATGCCTTATCAGGGACTACTTAAAACAAAAACCACACGAAATTAGGAGAGTAAAAAGTGGCTATATTTATGAAGGGCCTTCAGGTACATTTAGGGCAGACAGAGTCCCTCCAGGGGCTTCACCCAAAATGGACGACAGGTCACAGGTTTTCATACTTCTATAAGTTTGGTATATTTGCATATCAGGGTTTAATCTTCCAATTACAGTTTCAGGTAATGAAGTAATTTACCCCCAGTTTTTGCCCCCCCATCCCACTTTTGTTTACATTTCTTGGGGCCTGAGACAGTAATGTGTCTTTGGATCTCAGGGCTGGTGAGGAATTATTTTGTCTGTCAAAAATGGTATAACAGTAGCTAGCACTAGCTATGGAGTTTAGAGTTATACAATAAAAAATTGCAGGATTACAAATATATGAAAAATATAAAAGCTAAAATCCTAAGGCATCAGCCCCACTGTTTCAAGGAGTATAGAAACACCAAAAAAAAATTACACTTGTAATTTTTTACCCTTGTCAATTAAAACAGACACTGTAGAATAGAGATTTTTTTTGTTTGTTTGTTTGCACATTACCTTGTATCATAAGGTCCTAATCTTTCAGGATTCACAAAGTGGTTCACTAAGCCACTTCCCAGCATTTACATGATGTCCTGATTAATTGAGGAGGTCCCAGTTGACAGGAGGTGAGCAAATGACACATCCATCCACAAGAAGGGCAAGAAGGAGGATTCGGGGAACTACAGGCCGGAGAGCCTGACCTCAGTGCTGGGCAAGTTTATGGACATCATCTTGAGTGCCACCCTGCACAGGACAGCCAGGGGATCTGGCAAGCAAAGGGTTATGTGGCAGGCCCTGCTTAACCAACCTGATCTCCTTTTGTGTCTGGGTGACCTGGCCAGAGGATGAGCGAAAGGCTGTGGATGTTTCTACCTGGACTTCAGTAAAGCCTTGGACACTGTTTGCCACAGTATTCTCCTGGAGAAACTGGCTGGTCATGTCTTGGACAGGTGTACTGTTCGCTAGGTCTACAATCATCGACGATCTTAGAGGTCTTTTCCAAACTTAACAATGCCATAATTCTATTCTAAAACAGGTACTGAGCATTTAACATTATCACTGTTCCCACTGATACTTTATTTGATATCCATGTATGAGAGAAAGGGAAGATGCACAGCAGGAAAACAAAGGAAATTAACCAGCATGTATGACTGGTAATACACAAAACTGCTCATTTTTCAAAAATAGCTGTAGACTCTTTTAGCCTGAAAGTTGATGTGTCAGTCTCACTTACTACTTATTTTTCGTTTTATGTGATATGTGTATGAGCGTTTCTGACACTCATTGCACCAGGGGATAAATAAAGCTAAGGCAGATTCCCTCTGCTTTCTTTTTTCTCCATTTTTGCCAGCAGCTACCTCCCCCGATCACAGGTCCTGCATGAACATAACACCATAGCACGGCACACACACAGCCATCAGCAGCATCAGATAAGGGCCAGGAAGCTGCTGCTGCTCTCAATTCCCTGCTGTGTTACATCAGTGCTAATGAGGAGTAAATAATAGTAATAAATCAGCTTTCTTCAGCTGACAGCAAGGTGTTCAATATTCGCTGAAGCCACTGGCAACTTGGAGGCAGTTTCCAGAGGCCCTTACCCAGCAAGCAGTGCAATAGTGCAAACATTAATTCTGGAAGAGCCAGGTACCATATTCTACAGTACCAATGTCAAAGCAGCCCATCCTGCCACATTAGGAAGTCCTTTGCAGACAGATGAATGAAGTTGGAGGAGACACTCACCTCATAGGTTACAGCCTGGCTCATGCAGCGTGGGCCTGGGCTCGACCTCCCCTCTCTAACCAAAGAAATGCTGCAGCAGAGTCCTTCTGGCTCACAGAGTGGGTCAGGGGCTTGCGGATGCCAATAAATCTTGGGGTGGCCATGGGTGGGCCCTAGTTCAAAGGGCTGCATTAAGCCCTGCCACCACGCCATTAGAGCTGGCTCAGGCAACCCTCTGAGCTGCAATCCCACCTTAGTTTTGCTTCCTACCATAGCAGCATATTCACAGCAGCATATCCTTCCAAAGGAGAAGCCCAATTCCCTCTAAAGTCAGGTTTCGCGCAATCCCCTGAGAAATCTCACAGGTTTAGGAGCAGCAGCCAAAGCACAGTGCTCTAATCAGGCCCAGCAGTGTGGCACCTGGAGGGGCTTACACACATGTGCCCCCCACATGAGATGCCTGCCAGGCAGCAACAAAATCCTAAACAATCTTCCAAGCTAATGCAGCCAAGCAGTGCCTTCATCTTACTGTAAACATTTCTGGCTTTAACCAACACATTAGGCAGCACTATTCTTCCCTGACTTGAGACAGAAAACATGGGGTAGTTCCCAGGTCAAGAAACATCCCAGATGGCTTTGCCTGTCTGTGACACAGAGCTGGCACCACCATCACCGTATTTGAGGACTTTTGCTGTTCTGGACCTCCTGATAACTGTGTAAAAGACCAGTGTTAGTACCCAGGACTGATATGACCTGTGGAGTCAGGAGGCACAGGCACTGGAGCAGAATGATGTCAGAACAGGGACAGGACCCTGCCCCCTCAGCTGGAATGGGATGTCATTGGCTTGGTCACGGGTAAGTGCAAAATTCAGGAAGCTCCCCAGTAAAACGTAGTAGCTAAAGAGGTACCATTTCCTGAAACTCTCAAAAGTCCAACACACTGGCATTACTCACTGTTTCCATTGCCTTTTTGATGTGCCCTTTATTCCATGGAGGCTGCTACATAGTTAACAGCTAGGAATTGAAAACGTGGAAGGAACACGTATCAGCAAATCAAGAGGACAATGCTTTAACTTCTTGAAGGTTTTTGGGAACACTGAAAGGAAGAGAGCAATTGAATTCCACTTCATGAGAGGGAGAACCATTTCTAAAGGAAGAAATAATAATCAAGATGGAGATACAACAGTTCAGCAACAGGTCTGGAAGGGAAAAAAAGATGGGGTTTTCCCTGAAAGCCTTGCAGCAGCCTTGTCCTGCACTTCATTGGCCTCTAGTGGAAATCAGAAGCTATGTCTTGGGATCACAAAACTTCATTTACAGAGCATGGGGAAATACACCACTGCCCATGTAGAGCTTGACTACAAACCTGGTGAAGGAATGTAAGGCATGCAATGAAAAAGAACAGCTATTCTACACCAGCTACATACAGAGTCTTGGTTTTGCTACCTTTCAGAGAATAGATCGAGTTAAATATTAGGTTTTTTCTACATATGTTCACATTCTAACATATGTTCACAGGAGCCCCTAAATTTTCTGCCGCTAAAGAAATAAAATTTCACCTGCAGAGGTGAAATTTGTAATATTTGGGCTAGAAGCTTGGCAGCAATGCACGTGCTCCACTGAGAATTAACCCTTGCAGCATTCAGACCACAGCAATTTGGCTGTAAAGAACACTCTAAACTGAGGATTTCAGTTGCCATCTTCTGTAAACACAGGCTCTCAAAATGCAAACACATGCCTGTATGGAGCAGGCAGTGACTGCAACTGCAGTTCTGCCTAGGTATAAATTTAAAGATTCAATCCCTATGGCACCAGTTTCCATGGATATAAACAAGATGACACCTTTCCTCAATTAATTAAAAATACAAACCATCATCAAAATAAAGCACTATGCAGGATCACAGGAACAAACCTCTGAGAAGGTAAGTCATTGGAGGGCAGTAGGCTCAGCGCAGAGATACCAGACAACAGACAGGAGCAGGACATCTGTTGGGCAGAAAATCAGGGCCAGCTGAGGAGCAAACAGTGCCCCCAGCAGAACTGTGCACACCAGCAATGAGCAGATACCTCCCTCCTGAGCACAGCAGGGATGCTGGGTGCCAGCAGGTGCCAGCCTCCTCCGGCTGAGTATCATTTCTGTGCATCTCTCCAACAACTCCGTAAGCTTGGCCTGGTTTCCTCCCTCCTCCAACGCCCGCCTTCTGGAGCCCAGGGCAACGCGGCAAGTTTTGCTCCCTGGGAAACAGTGTCTGTCACAGAGGCCTGAAGACAGTGGAAGGCAGATGGCACCACCGCCCTCCACATGGAGCAGGCTGCTTGGTTGGCCTTCAGCAGAGGCACAGTCCTGCAGCCAGGATGTCTTCAATCATCTGGTGGGGCTTGGCCCTCAGGAGCCACAGCACACAGGAAAAAGGAAAAGAGCAACAGGCATTCTCAAACCTGAGAAAAAAGACTTCTTCAAAATGTATTTTCAGTGTATTTTGACTGGGTTTTGTGTCTGTTTGCTCCTGCATTCATTTTAGCTGTTTCTGTGCTTGCCAAGGGTACACGGGATTGCCATTAGAAGATTCTTTGGAGGTTGAATTGCCAAAAAAAGTGCAAACAAACTCCGTGCCGGAATAACACAGCATTCATTCATTCATGCATTCATTCATTCATTCAGTGCAAGGTGATGTGAGCTACACAAAAAAAATCTGAAAAAACCCCACATTTTTAAAGCCATGTGCAATCTTCTGACTTGTTTGTTTTGGTCAAATTGTTTCCATTCTCTTCAAGGAGAGAAGGGAAAAGACCAATGTCCAAAAGCCACCACGTTAGTAATCTATGAGTCCAGAAGTGTCCATACCCACTATCTTGTGTGCCTGTGAAGGACAAATGTAACCAGAAGCAGGGAAACTACCAGGCTACCTTCTACTTAAGTATCCTTGGCTCAGTGCTGGTCCAAGTGCCTTTTTTTCTGCAACATTTAGCAGAGTAACCTAAAGCAGCCTGATTTAATGACATACATGTAAAATAATCAAGCACAAGACTTCAAGACCATGAATCCTCAGGGCTGGCTGAACTCCCATTTGTAAATCCTACAGATTAGTCCTATTTACTTCATTCACAAGGAAAAAAAAATAAAGATAAAAGATTAAATACAATCAGTCTGAGCTGGAAATGGGCTTCTCTCTGCCTCTTGTACAGATGGGGATCTCAGAGCACTAGAAAGCAGACACAATGGCAGCAAGACTGGTGTGTGACAGCTTCACCAGGCTGGGACAGTGCCCAAAGCACAGCAAGGCTATTGTGGCACAGGAAAGCTTTCCTCAGTGTGAAGAGAGGCAGCCAGGAGAGCTGTCTGCACCTCATCCACTTTCATCTTAATTCCTTAGGCCACAAAACATTTGGCACTGGTTTGATATATAGCCTTTCAGTTAAGCATGCATATGGATAACACCCAGATGAAAAAAGAAAAGAAGAAAAAATAGAAATCAAAATCATACTACCCTTAACAGACAAGTTAAACCTGCTTATCTGCAGAGGAATGAAAGTCTCTTTTTAGTAACAGCTGAATCCCATGAGAAAGCAGTCACAGTGGTGCACCAGCAGACCACATACCAGTGTGACCAAGTGGCTTCCCACAGGAGATAAACTGTTTAGCTCGAGATACTGAAAATACACAAGATACTCAAATGGTAAAACCAACACTGAACTGCCAAAGACATGTAATAAATGTGACTTTTAATAATCTCTTCCACCACCACTGATCAAGGTGAAGCTTCCATGGCTGCTCTCAAGTCCTGGGTACAAGCACTCGCCTTTATGTCCACCACGTGTCGCGGCACCTGTAAACACACGAGCTCAGAACTGGCTTGGCGATCCCCGAGCAGGGACTGTCTGGCTGGTGGCACATGCCATCCCCACAGCTGGGCTAACCCACCAGCACCTTTGGTCTGAGCCACAGGATAACCTATCTCCTCCTGCTGTGCAGTGGAGAAAGCCAGATGACTGGGATGATTTTTAAGACCAGTACTTTGCTTTTTATCCTCTAATATAAAAAGATGTAAGTTGAATTCTTTCACATGCAAGAAAAATTCAGCCTCAGCTTCTATTGTGCCCCCTGTGAACTGTGCACCTTACCTGTTTATCACTTCTTACAGCTCCTCAAACCTTTTAGACCTTCCAGTGACATGACAAACTTGAAACAATACCTCCACGTAACAATGAATGTCCTTAATGCCGAAAAATTAAATTGGGTCACTGTGCAGATTTTACTCAAACTGCTCTCCTTTTGTGAAGTTATGACTGAGTCTACCTGCTATAGGAAGGGCAAATGTTTTTATTCTTCCAGGTTAAGCCAGGTAAAAAAAAGAGATGTACTAACCATCCTCTTGACTATCAAAATACAGCACATGACCTATGTGGTTACTGCTGTTTCTGTCCAATGCATTGGTTTGAGCCAATTGACAAGACACTGGGAGACTTCTGGATGAAACCATCTCCTAAGCACTGTAAAGAAGACAAGCAGAAACCATTCCTGGTTCCTCATGTCAGACCACAAGCAGGAGAGAACACAACTCTTTCTGAACAAGTCAAGGTGAGGAGAGACCCTGGATCCAGATCCTGTCCTGGAAGGATCCTACAGTGACCTACAGAGCTGCTGACCAGAACAATGCTCAGGCTGCACCAGGTTTGGGTCTCGAAGACACCAGCACTGCCCTCCCCTTCCCAAATTGCACAGCCCAGGGTCACAAGCACTGTGGATGGGTGTGCACTTATCCGGGCATGCAGAAGAGGCCACAGGAGGCTGAGCTGTACAGCCAGGTTCTCTGCTGCTTCAGTGAATGCTAAATACTGAAACTGAGACAGGGCTTCAACAACCACGAGAATTGCAGGTGAAAATGCTGCCCTCTAGCAAGGTTCTCACTGGCAAAATGCTAACCAGTGCTCCTTGGGCAGGGCTGATGGGAATGAATGTTACAGAGCTTCCACAAGTGGAAAACCCCTCTTTCTCCCTTCTCTGCAGTGCTTACAAAAATTTATAGGCTTATAGGTTTATAGGTTTATATTTACAAAAGTTAATAGGCTGTCATTCATAGCATACTATGCTGCTATTCAGGAGGATTTTTTCTTCACCCTCTCACCTCCAAAAATTGTTTTGGTTCTAGAATTACTTTTAATACTGATCCAGACTCCCAAGTTTTAAATGCTGGATAACCCTACAATACATACCTCATAACAGAAAACAGTGAGTTCAGACGAGGCAAAGAAACTTCAGAAAAAAGCAACCAACCGTCACCAAAAAGAAACCCAACAACAACCACCCAGCACTATGCACAGGATACTTGAGTTCAACTTGGATATTAAATAATTCCTGGGGAGACCTACTTTTACTACCCTCTGTACAGATTTTTGAGAAAATGAGCTTGTTGCTATGGAATTAATAATAGATCTATGCAGATTGATATTCCCAGGAGATAAAGGGAAAGGGAAGAATATTAAAAACTGATGCTCCTGGCAAATGAAAAACTAATGGACCATACTTTCCTGAAGGGATGGGAGGTGTTTTTATTTTATTTCACACTGATGACTAGGCACGATGTGTTCTCAGAGAGCACCATCTCCAGCTAAATGGAAACACCTTGAAAATTTCATAGAAAATGTGGAGGAGAGCGTAAGTTATCACATACCAAATATGAAGAGCATCGAATGCAACACTGCAGCAGAATGCAGCTCTGCTTATGACTGAAAACCAAAAGAATTCTGCACCATTCCAACCAGAAGCTTCTGTATAGGTTTGGCAGAAACACCAGGGATTCAAACTGCAACCAAAGCCACTGTCAACTAGGAACATTGTTTTTTCAAATCTCACCTGTGTTGGCATCTGAGGTTCTACAAGGCCAAGTGCTCAGGGGTGACCTTATCAGTGTCTATAACTGCCTGAGAGGATGCTTTAGCTAGGTGAGCATTGGCCTCTTCTCCCAAGTAAAAAGTGACAGAACAAGAGCAAATAGCCTCAAGTTGCACCAAGGGAGGTTTAGATTGGATCTTCAGAAAAATGTCTTCACTGAAAGGGTGTTCAGGCACTGGAACAGGCTGCCCAGGGAAGCGGTATCGCCGTCCCTGGAAGCACTTAAAAGATGTGTAGATGTGGCACTTGGGGACATGGTTTAGTGATGGAATTGGCCGTGCTGGATTAATGGTTGAACTCAATGGTCTTAAAGGTCTTTTCCAACCTTAACAATTCTATGACTCCATCCTATGGAAACTATTTTACTTTCAAACTTCCTTGGAATGTTTGAACAACTCCAAAGAAACAGCTGAAATATTTCAGTTTGTGACATCTTTGAAGCCACTCAAGGTAACTCACATTATTTATAAATATTTAAAAGTCACACTCATGCAATTACCTGCATTTTCAAAACCACAGAATGCTAGAAAACTGATTCTAAAATTATTTAAAAACAAAGAAATCAAAACTGATTCTTAACTGATACTTAATATTTATTGATACAAAAGGAAAGATAATTTGTAACAAACTATGTATTTACCATTTACACTGAATTAAGATCTTTAAGATCAATGAAACAACATGTCCCTAAAACTGGGGTGTCAGATGAAAATGTTCAGTGTTCTTTGGAACTCCTCTGCATTAGATGATCTTCAATTTGCAGGTAAAGTTATCAGGAAGAGGTGTACAAGAACATGCTTCTTGCTTTTGGTCTAAATTATAAAAAGAACAGCAATTAGTTGAAGTTAACACAGTTAAAAATAGGCCATAATATTGGAGAGTTACTAGACAGTAAAGTGGAACACTGCAAATTGTACTTACAGCAGCAAGGAAATCAGAGCATTCACCTTCTCTAGTGGCAAATCAATAAAAACATTAGTATCATTTCAATTATGCTCAAAAGAGCACATTAGCCTAATCTAATTTAACTAATAGTGGTCTTTGATAAATGTGTGCATCTGTGCAAAATTTGGAGCTGTCAAAGCCACATCTGGTTGTGACACTAACACTTGTCTCCATGTGTTTTCTTCAGCTATTTCAAATTTGAAATGTATCTTGTGAAGGACCTAGAGGCCTCAGTAGTTAATGTGCATGTGAGTTTCATGGTATTTTTATAAAGATTTTGTATATATTTTAATTCACTTTAACTCAAGTTTACACAAATGGTTCACAATCTCTGGTCCACAGTCCCAAAGGTCACACAAAGCTGCTGACAGTAGGGAAAATAACCAAGAATTAAAATTGTTGCTGAGAGAATAATGTCCAATGCAACTGCCCACATCCAGTGACAGCTGAGGACTGCAACTCCACATGTAGAATTATATTGGAAAGGCACTTAATAGCCTGGACTGCACAAGATGTAAAATTTTCAAGCTGGTTTAAAACCCGCATACAGAAAAAAAGCCTGCTGTTAAGACTTGCAGGTGAAAATAGCAACCCACTACCCAAATCTAATAAAATGTTTTAGGGTGTATGTGCAGAAAACTGTTAGCTAATTCCCCTAACCTGAGCAATGGACTTCTCATCAAACCCAGGTATGTGTCTGCCCTAGAGGGACTCCTCGGAGCCAGGAGCAGAAGGGGGAAGTTAAAGCTGACAGTTGTGACAGCCGCATGTGCACGTTTTGTCCTCTACTGTGGTAAAAGGGACAGCAGTGGCTGTTCACCAGTGGCCACGGCTCTGGCACACCCCACACTCTGGTTGCCTTACAGTGGCCTGCTGTGTGACATGGGAAGGCCACTCTCCACTTGAGGGGTACAGCATTAAGGGTCTTCCCAATACAAGTGTGAACCAAACTGAGAGAAGAGCAGGGTGTGAGAGGGCACGTGCATCGACACCCACATCTGCAGCAGTGGGCATGTGCTGCCAGGCTACAGCTCTGTGCCAAAACCAGCTGGTGCCAAATGGCATTCCCACTGGCAAAAGGAATGAAGATGTAAGAGCAGGTGAATGCCTGGACTAGCCTGCCAATACAAAATCAGGGTATGGCGTGATGCCTAAGTGATGGCGGACACACAGCACGATTGTGCCAAGGCAAAGGAAGTCACCAGCATGCTGAATTAGTGCTGTAAGAGGAGCAAAAATCACAATGCTACGATGCTCCAGGCTAAGTCTGGCCATGGGGAACGTGCTGGGACGACTTCTTCAGCACTGCAGAGCCAGACTCAACAGATGGATGAGGTTCAAGAGCAACCAAGCAGGCCTGAAGTGGTCTCAGTTCTGCTTTCCAGCCAGGAAAACAGCAGATGATGACAATAACAAACACCTTGCCAGTGACATCCTAAGCCAGCCTTCTTGGGATTAAAACTACACAAAAGTCTTTCAAAGAATGGAGGCCAAAGAAAGCTTTGCAGCACTTCTCAGAGAGCCAAAATTGGGAGCTTTGCCAGGACCTGTACAAAACTTGCAGGAGAGGTAGCAAAGGAACCTTCATGCACAAGAACACCTCTGAAATAATCCAAATACTTGGAACCGAGTTTAAAAAATGTTTCAACCCTTGCAAGCGGAAGAAAGACAAAAAAGAAACCTATGGTAAGGAAAATGCATCCAAATAGGGAAGGAAATTAGTTTAGGCAGCAAGACAAAAAAACGAAGGAGCAGATTGAAACTTGATAGAACAGTTGAGCTGAAACAGCAGCAGGTAAATGCCTCATCCTGCAGCCTGTTCCAAGGGGAAAGAAATAAAAGAGAGACTAAAGTGCACCTTGGACAAATACTTCAAGGAGACAACTGCAAACTTGCTTAGAAGAACACAGTGCATCACAGTGGCAGCATATACACATGGAATTTCAGGCAGAAAAGGAAATTACTATCAACATTTTAATAAATACTTGAGGAGACCTCTCCACTGTAATTTCTGAAATAACTCAAGTCCCAGATTATTTCAAAAAAAAAA
>VZRZ01006183.1:1404731-1432808 GCA_013398175.1 Climacteris rufus | reverse complement strand
AAACAAAAACCCAAATTTTTTAAAAAAAAAAAAAAAAAAAAAAAAAAAGGTGGACACTTAAGCAAGTTTTTAGCCCACGCTAAGTCGAATAAATTTGATGTTCTGTACTTCATTAGCATCACATTTCAATCGAAATGGGCAAGGAGGGATGCAGGTCTGGGGCATGCACCTCATCTAAAACCTTCAGCATCTCACCAGAGATTAGCTCTGCAAGCTTAAAAAGTCCTTCAGAAGTGAACTTAAATATTTTCAGTAAAAACAATACTACTGTTAGAGGTCCCTTCTATTTTTTTTCCACCAACACCCTCAACTATGTCATGCAGCATGAGTGCAGGTCTGTGGTGGGTTGACCCTGGTTGGATGCCAGGTGCCCACCAAAGCTGCTCTATCACTCTCCTCTCTCAACTGACAGGGGAGAAAAAATATAAGGGAAGGTTCCTGGGTTGAGATAAGGACAGGGAGAGATCACTCACCCATTACCATCACAGGCTGCAGAGAAATCTCAGCTCCAGTACCTGGAGCATCTCCTCCCTGCTCCTTCTGCACTGACCTGGGTGTGGGCAGGGCTGTTTCTCTCACATATTCTCACTTCTCTCTTCTCTATCCATAATTACTTCTGCACAACTTTTTTTTCTTCTTAAATTTTATCACAGAAGCATTACCACCATCTCTGATGGGCTCAGCCTTGGCCTGTGATGAGTCTGCACAGGAGCTCTCTGGTGGACACTGGAAAGCTGCTACCAGCTTCCCACAGAAGCCATCCCAGTAACCCCCCACCACCACTACCAAAACCTGGACATAAGGACATAAGCAATAGAAGCCATTTCATGACAAGATAATGATTTCTGTGAACTTCAGTGGAGTAAGCAACTGAATAAAATGAAGCTATTCTAAATTCTGATAGTTCACTCAACGTAATTTGTTTGAAAGGTTAAACTGGATGCTAATATAGACTGGGTATGCCACAAAATGAAGAGGCAAATAAAGCAAACATTTAAAGTTAGTTTGTCTTTAAAACACAAGGGGCTTTTTCACTTTCTAAAACACCATTCAAGTCTGGGAGCTGTGTTCTAATTTATAGCTGCAGCAACCTCTTTGCTTTACCTGTGAAGTACCTTAAGAGTGCACAGTAAAGATCAGCTGCTCATCAGGCAAATGTCTGCTTCTACTGCTAAGGAAATCAGCCACAATAAAAGGCAGACAGAATTTGCTGGATGCAAAAAGGCCTCCGCAATTATCACTTAATTGTCCTTCATGGGCCAGTATCTGGAGTTTCATACTTTCCCCTTAAGGTTGCTCCCTTCTTCAGCACTTTTCTTAACTGTCTACTTAATTAGTCTTCCTTTCTGGGCTTAATTGTGAATTTGTTTTGATTAATTAGCCTCAGAGCTCAGTTGGCACTAACTGAAATATAGAAGTGTTTGGTTTCTTCAGTGTATAAGCTACTGCATCCTAGGGGAGTCCCCTCTTTGTCAGCAATAAAATTTCAAGTTCAGATTGTGTTTGAAACAAACTTTTTTGTAATTAATTTTCAATTCTTATAATTACCCCTACTGTACTACAACATGAAAGTGTTGCTAACATAAAGAAAGGGTAAAACTCTTTAAGTTCAGGCCTCTTCTTCAGTGGATTACCCATCGTGCTCATTAGCTGAATCCTGTCGTTTTAGAGATGACATACTGCTCTTAAATGCAAGTGACTATATCCCTACTAGAATCCCAAACCCAGAGTGTACATTACCAGCACAGACAGCTGCGTCCTCGTGGCACCAACACCAGAAAACCTTTCCCATACCGATCTTTCCAAAGTTATTGAGCTTCACTGAAAACCCTTTGCATAACCTAGAGAAGCCAGTCTGCAATGCCTTTGGACACTAATATAGAGCTCTTTGTTATGTTTACACCTCTCATATCACTCCTTTCTTCTCCCTCTTAACAGCATGTTGATTCCAGAAGACACCCACACAGCATTACCACGTATCTGCCATCTTGATCAATTCTCATTTCAGATACTCTTACTGAAAACACAGGAAAAGGCAACTTTAAACACCATAAGAATGAAAAAAATTAATAAGCTAAATGAAATAATGTGTGTTAACAGCTATCATACCCATTTAATAAACTTCCTAAATAGTTGTCAACAGTACTGGAATTCTTCAGTTTTCAAATTTAAAAGTACTTACCTATCAAGCTGCAAAGAGAAGTTAAAAATCTTATTCTGGACATTAATACTTTTTTCTGTGAAGACTTTCAGATTTGTATCTCAACTCAAAAGTCAGACTGCCAAAGTAAACATTTTGTTTCTTCCAGCTCCTTGTTTCAATCATTGTCCCTCTTGTGCTCCAAACAAGAGCAGAATGCAGAAGGAGTGCAAAGTGCATGCAAATTTATAACCTTTAGTGTGCACCTTTACTTGGGCACAGAAGTTTAAATGAAGCAGATCAGAACAGGAGCTGGGCTTAAAAACACAGCACAGATCTGCAGACACACCTTTTAACATATTCATTTCCTAATAATCTGCAGCTGACTGTTTTGATTGATGATCAACCTCTGTTTTCATCTTAGAACTGGACTACAGGAATCACTTTAGTTGTCAAATCCTAAGTGAAGCTCATCCATGCAACCCAAGAAAAGTTTGCCTTTGTGATCTCTTCTGACCACATTTGTGAACATCCATGAAGTGACAGGATAGTCTGCCAAGGAAATATACCAGCTTGGAAAAACTTAGATATTCAGTTACAACAGCTGTCAATACCATTAAAGAGGCATGGTCCATGCTCTTCAGTGAGATGTATCATCTGCAATCAATCACCACTTAACATAAATCCTGTATTACAAAAAGACATCATGCAGAGTCTATACATCAGTAGAAATACAAGAAATATTCCTTCATCTTGAAATGCATTTTCAGCTGTTATGAAATGAGGAAATCGCTCTTTAGGTTTATTGCATTCCCCAAATGTTAATTTAAAATCATCTGCAGATAACCAATTTAGCTGTGCACTTGAAAAATAGAAGAAGCTGTATATGTGCCTCAACAGTTTGTTTTATTGGTCCTGTTTATTTTTTCTGTAATTACTCAACTCAAATCTCTTATTTTATGTTTACAGAGTTGTACAAATATGGTTGTGCATACACATCTGACAGTTCTGTAATCATTCTTCTGCTGTTTTAAGCTGCAAAAAGCTTTGTTTAGTAAAACAGGAACAGCTTTCTAAGCAAATGGAACTACAAAAAGATAGATTTGCAAAAGAAGCTACTAACCTGTAAATTTTTTTGAGGGAGCCAAAGCCTTCAAAACTCTGACTTTTAATTGTGGCAGGACTTCTCAGTCAAGCCTCTTAAAACAAGCCTCTGGATGTTACCACAGTACCTACTATAGAACACATGTACCTATTAACATGAAGCTGAAATATGGGGCTTTTTTTTCCAGCTCTCTCAAATACTGTTGACAGAAAGCAAGGAATTAATATAATGAAACAGGGATATCCTCCAGGATATCAGTATGTATTCTCCAGGAACAGTAGGTACATCTCACAGATAACAGAAAAGGCCGAGTCTCTTTCAAGATGATCCCAACTTCACAGCAGGTAACAGTGGTTAACCAACTTCAGCCTAGCTTAGCAAAAACCTGGCTAACCCACAGTAGCCAGTGGAAGTGAGATTACTCAGCAGAGTAGAAAATACGCTGGCTAAAGGAATCACATATATGCAGGAAGAACACTAACTTCTCACATTTCAGAAAAGGCTTTTTTATTTCTTTGCAATATCCTATTTGGCCTGATGTACATAAAAATGTAGGAAGCAGGTGCCAAAACAAGACCAGGCAGAGGCAAAACATCAGCTGCTGCTTCTGACTAACAACTGATTGTTGATTGACACACTGCACAACTCAACAGACATGGGAGTCCTGGCACTCAGAACATTCTCCTGCACCTCCTCACGCTATATTCAGCCTAATGACATAGATGCAAATTTGTAACAAGTGTGAAGTTGAAGAAAAATATTTAAAATGTATTCCAAACCAATGGTGAACAACCTAGCTCATCAACTCCTGCTGTGCACTAATGTTTTAAAAACCAATTTTGTGCAAATGGCTGCAACTAGTACAACATCCATTTTAACTGAATGAACTTAGCAACATTCAGTAGTTAAGTCCTACTGTTAATTTATATCTCCTTGCAACAGAATTCAACTATATTTATCTCCACCTCTAACACACACTTCTCTCTCACAAAAACCAGACCCTAATGAATACCGAGGCCAGCAAAGGACAAACAGCTGTGCTTGAAGCCCCATCTACTGACAAATAGCAGAACTGTAGTTAAACCACAGCAATAGACCAGAGAACATTCCTTGACAAAACTGATATTCCTTCTTAAAAAAAAATAAAACCACAAACATTTTCAGATGTAGTCCAACTACAAAATATACTCTGCAAACTACACAGGACATTTCTCCCAAGAAACTGGCTAGCCAGAAAGCAACAAAACCATCCAGCCTAAAAAGCCTACTTTACTAAATCCACCCTATTCTGCTGACACTCCCAGCCACAGAATTAGGAAAACACAAACAGGCATGCTGACCTCAAATTTGCACTTCCCAGTCTGTGGCAGGAAAAGGTCTGCACACATTACTTCTGCTTAAGGAAGCATCCTGAAGGACATATTTTTCATTTTTTGCTCTTGACCCAAAAGAAAACCCACTCATCCCTTGCTGCTGAGTTGCAGTATAGCACAGTGGGGGAAGACACAGGAGTGCCTGATATGACAAGGGTAACATTATCACTTCCCATCTGAACCCACCACATGAAAACACATCACTGGCAAGCAGCAGCCTGCTGAGCTCTGCCACAGCATCCACCCACGTTTTCCTCTAGGGCCATGAGCTCTGCAGTCCACACACTTTCACTAATCCCTTAACAAAGTATCCATCCTTCTGCTACCCAATCTGCAGAAAGATAACACAGAAAAAAATTTGCAAGATATTTTCATTCAGCACTCCCTGGCCATTAACACAACAGAAAAGTTTTCTTATTCTGACTTTCAACTGGAACCAATTTGCTGCTGGGATCAGAGACCATCACAGCCTGACCGCTGGGAGACCTGCTTGGGTTAGAAGCAGAGTCTTTGGTTTAATCCTAGCCCTGTGCTTTTTTCCAGGTGGCAAAATTCCAGATCTCTGTAGGCCTGAGGAGCTGAAAGACTTAAAAACTAAACGTTTTAGTGGATGGGATCCCTTCAAGCAGTGAGACAGCATGTGTGCCCATCTGGTAGCTGGTATGGCTCCAACACAGAAAGGACATTATTTGAATCCTGCTGACCTTGAAGAGACCAACCCAAGCCCAAAATTTAGAAAGGCTGCCAACATCAAATTTATATCTAGTAACTACATGACTTTTTTTTTTTAACTTTTAAACTGCTTACAGAAGTTGAGGCTGGAAAAAAAAAGGAACTTTCTGTGTAGTCTGAACTCAGAATAAATAGTTTGTTTCAAGACAGAGGCAGAACTAAACAGCTGTAGGCATGTCCCTGTTTCATCTTCTCAGAGTTATGCATGACCTAGCCATGAGTGAAATGATAGCACATAACTTCTGCCAAGCATTTCCACTGTCAGCCTATATATGCACTAACCATAGGAACTACTGCTTCAAAGAGAATGACAAGAAGTATCATCTCAAAGTCCCTATCTAAAAGGTCTTTCACAGAGAAACGCTAATCTTGGTGTCCAAGCCCTTTCACAGACACGGGAAGTTAGCTGGCAGCTGAAAGCCAATTCCCCTTTCCTACTTCAATGTATACTCTAGATTTAGCATAGAGATCATGGCCAAGACTGTTTACAAGGTCAGTGTTCAATCCTGAAGTCCTTAAAAGTTCACAATTGCAATTCAATTTTCCTTATCTCTTTCTCTTTGAGGATAGCAGTGACCAGAGAGAGAAAGCACCATACCAGAATAGCTATAGTTTATCCTTATCTTCAGCCAGAAGGAACCTTCAAGAGCTTGGGAGACAAATGCTATGTATACCATCTGCTGTCTAGACTTGGCTTCTGGAGTATACAGTATAATTACAGCTTTCCCAAAGGTCCTCATTATTATCCAGGAACACAGCAAGCAAATCAAAAGGAGATATTAAAGTAATACATTTGGCAATGACCTATCGCTGTTAACACAAAATAAAGCTATCAACAATGTTCAGAGCTAATCAGGCCATAGCTTCCACACAAAAGACACAACTGATAAGCTCCTACTTAAGAGCTCCTATTTTACTATTCAAATTGGAGCCACTAATCATACAGCTGCCAGACGAGGAAGGAACGCCTGTCATTAACACACAGAAGAGAAGGCGGCTGGACCCCAGCACAGCAGCATTTCAGCAGCCCATCTCCTAGACAACAATTACTGGAATGCAAACAGCAGGTTCATCATTTAAATAGAGATTATTCTAAGCAGTTGTACCAGGCATTCGTTAAGACTATCTATCAGATGTTAGCTGAGGATGTCAACGTTTTTTCAAGTGCTAAGCATCTTTAGGGAGATTAAGCATATTGATACAATTTGGAACAACAAATATACCCACACATTTCATACTTATATCATTCTGTCACTGGATGGCACAAGAACAAGAACAAAAACAAAACTGATGCAAAGCAAGGCCCTTCAGCATAATTTCAGTTTGACAGCAAACGATCAACATTCTTCTGGTTTTTTTCTTATCTCTTCTCATGTTGATTTCAGCTGCACTGTATTAATTTGTATTCTTAATGTGGGCACACTCAAACATTTTTGTAAGTAAAGAGAACTTCAGAATATACAAAAGTTTGACAAATGTTTCAGCAAACTTCTTTGCAGAAAGTTCTTCACCTTTGTTTGAGTTGTGTGAAGAGAAGAACGCTTTCTTTGTTCAGAAGATTACGTATGTTATAGTCATTACCTACAAATAAAAAACAGAGTAAGTTTTCCTTAGGAGCCACTAGCAATTTTTGAAGTCTTCTGCCAAGTGTATTTTTATTTTATATATTTTAACAGAAAGAATACTAGCTCCTAACCTAGGATACCACTCTTAGAGGCAGGTGACAGCATTTCAGAGAGATGACAAGGAATACAGCTGATGTCATTTACTTTTATCTTTGCTTAGAAGATTTTTACTGAAAAGAATGTAACAGGTTTGAGCTCTCAGCTCTCAAAATCCACAATGAAAGTGACTGAAGTTACTTTAATTTATTCCTACAGAAACTATCAATAAAAACTGCACATGGAAACTTACCTGCAGATCTTCACTTGAGATTTGTACACTAACACGACCAAAAAATAGAATTATCTAATAGGCTTTGAACACCAGGAATAAGCAACATTCTAACACTCATATACAGCTAGATGATGAATTACAGGGATCACCTGCCACAAACAATGTGCCAGTATGCCCATACAGACATACTGAGGCCATCAGGAAGCAGGAGAGAATGAAGTATAGATCTTTATGGTCCTACAAAACTTTCAGCATTTTATATAATTTGCTTTCCCAAAAAGCAAATCACAAAATTGTCTCTACAGACCCACTAAACTTGTCAGATTAAAATAAACACCAAAAAAATGCTTCCAAGCATCAAGCATTAATTGAACAATGATTGTTCAATCAGGACATTGTACTGAAAAGTTAAAGGAAAAAAAGGGCTATTCATCATTTTCTAAGACAGTCTCTTCACAAGAAAGCTGTGCAAAAGCTTCCTAGACCTTCATGAACAGCCTGCTTCAAACACTTCTCCAATATCTCCTGACTAGTGTCTTAACCCACTGATGGACAGCTTCCCATATGGGATTCATGCTACTTTTATATCAGAAGGACAAAAATCACAAAATCAAGTTTTTAAATTCTCAAAAAAACATATGAAGTTACAACCTATTCAACAAGATATTCTGAACCTTCTATATATAAGCACAAAATATGGTGAATTGATCCAAACGGCTTTTCCTGATTCTACATAGAAACAAACAGCAAGCATATGGTGACCAAAACAATTATATTAATTACCACTCTATTAAGCTGTCCATGATGCTTCCTTAACATTACAGCTACTGACACAACCAGAACACCAGGAGAAATTTACTCTTAGAACTTGGTAGTGTCATCAAAACTTTGAGACCAATTCACATAAACAAGTGGTATTTGTATCACGGCATTCAACAAAGAGATCATCAACCCAGGTCCAGTGTTGTGTCATGTTCCAGTCTTCATAACCCTGTACTTTCCCACTCTCTATTCAATCTTCTCTCTTTCAGACATTCTGTTTGGTTTTGACTCCTAGCATGCTAATTCAGTCTAATTTTGCCTCCAACAAACTGGTTTCAGAGCAGTACTCACCTGCTGGAACATAGAAGAAGTCCCCTGCAGTCAGGCAATACGATGTCTTATGTAACGTAACAAGGACTTTGCCGCGGATAACGTGGAAAGCCTTCATGGAAGCCAAAGGGCTCTAAGGTTAGCAACACTTTCTTTGCAAACATTTAAGAAAGATATCCAAGAGAATATTTGCATACATATAACAAAGATAAAAACCCAAATAAGCTAGCAGAGTTGCAATCCCTCTTCCCCATACTGCTGAAAAATAAGATGCACACCTCAAAAGGGAGATGGGGTCCAGTTTTATTTCTTTGATATTTCTATCTTGCCTGCAAGATCCAGACAGTAGGAGCACATGGACACACAGATTTAATATGAAGCAAAGCAGGGCAATGTGCATGCAAAGTACCTCTAGCAAATTATTCATTTATGTTTATTTGCATTTTGGGAGGAAAACCTCTCAACTTTATATGCTACTTCCAACCACCCAAAGATCTTCTGTTTACAAAGTCCATTTTATAAAAATAAGAAAAAAGCACACTTACAATTGTATTCATGTCGACAAACTGCTGCCCCTTTTCTTTAAACGGCTTCAGAACCAATCTACCTGTTGCAAAAACTGATGTATTCAGATTTTTGTATATTTCTACTGCTTCATCTTTGAAGTAGCAAGTGTAACTGTTTGCAGTGTTAATACAATCTACAAAAAACGTCCAGGAGATGAACATTAATTCTACCACATAATTAGTCTTGTTACATCCTCAAGGCAATACATATTGTTTCAGTGCAACACCTCCCAAAGCTAGACTCAATATTTAGCTGAAAAACCAGGACACTTTTTGTGTCTCCCTCAGAACTTTCTCCAGAAGAGCAATGAATATTTCAAAACCTCATTTTTTTATGCCCAATGTGGCACAAACAATTTTTTTTCTCATCAGTTTAAACACTTCCTACATAATTCAGGAAGTCCCTTGGTCACATCCCTTCAACTCACCTAGAAGTACTTCCTTCTTTGTTACTGGGTCCAGTACAGTGGTTGGTTTAAAGGTATCAGCTAGGGTGTGATCCAAACTTGCAGGTTTCTCTTTTCTATCTGAGGATAAAAAGAAACCCAAACAACACCAGAAAAATAATCACTATAGATTTTAGAAAGTTAATTATTTAAACACAACTTGTCCATAATTCTGATGTCACACATTAAGTACTTAAATTTCCTTCAGTAAGTGACTAAACAGACTGAATACTCTTCCTTCAAATAAAGAAAACCATCCATAACAATTCTTTGAAAATGTCTTTCTCATTGAAATTATTTCTGTGCGTTATAGATTAAGGCTCTCTAAATCCTAAGGAATTTACTAGGGGAATGCCAGCAGCTTATTTATCTTATGCTATTAATAACAGTATTTACTCAAAAGTAAACTCTGTGTTTTGAGAGAAGTGTTCTTCTAACAACAGATGCTGAGAGAATATGAAATACATGATAAACTACGAAGAACAAGTGTTTTTGCTCTTACCTACTGCTGATAGGCATAAGGAGATACAAGAGATAAAGCATTCAAAAGATAAGCACATGTCCAATTCTCCTTTGCTCAAGAAATAACATTACAGGAATCTCACTGTAAGTTGCAACTCTGAGAACTATTTCTATAATAAAAAGGATTTTTCCAGAGAAAGAACTATCCTAAGAATTGATGACAACCCTGTGCTTTTCAAACAGAAAAGAGACACTTTAGAATGTTCATGGCAGAATAAATATCCCAAAGCTCTCTTGCAGAATTCTCTTAAGCAGACAATTTTAGCTCTACAGTGCACAGGAAATTTCTTTAAACACAGCCAGAAGAAGCACGTTAAAGGCAAGCTATAGCACTTTGTAGGCACTCATGGCAGCTTAAATACTCTTACAGCAAGAGAGTCAGGGGGAGGAAGAAAGTTACTGAAGGGGAAAGAAGAAAGTTACTGTGTTTGAACAGCTTTGTTCCAACACAACCATCTTTCTATAAAAAGAAGCAGCAACAGGTGTGACTCTACGGCTATAAAAACAGATTTTTTATTGTATCAATAACATTTAAGAATTTGTGCTAGAAATTTTACTCAGCTGACAGTCCTTATATGCATCACTAAAACTCAAGGAAAGCGAGACTGTCTCTGAGGATGAATGCCTGCCACAGAGGAAATCAATCAATCCTGGAAGACAGTTCAAATGCACCTAAAGCAACCAAAAGCTCTTGTACTACAAGCTCAGTCTCACACAGGCTGCAAACGATTTATATTACGACATAAACTGTATTTAGATCAAAGATTGATCGAGACCAGCATCCTGTCTCCCATTAGTGGCCAAAAGCAAGTATTCCTTCCATGCCCAAAAACACCGTAATAGCATAATGACACTTCCATGGAATGCTTTCCACCTCTAACTTGAGAGCTCCCACACTTTATTTAGAGCTATTAGCAGTTAAGTCTCCTGTAGCAGGAGTATCTAGTTCGTGCCTTCAATCTGCATCGATATTTTTATGCACAATATTCTGGGGCAGGAAGCATGTAGCGAGAAGAACCACATTATTTTACTGAAGAACCCAGCTCTCACTGTCTTCCTTCCACACCTTCTACTTCTTGTGTTTAAAGAAAACAAGCAAACCACCTCAACAAAACCATTTATTTCTAATTCACTTCTCACTATCACTCATTATTTTAGGGGTGTTTTTAGAGCTCTTCTTTAGAGGCCTTCAAACCATTCTCCTCAGGGCTGAGTCTTCACAACAAAAGTCCTATGTTTTTGACAAGCTTTCCCTGAACCTTCTCTAGTCCTGACACTTTCTTTTTGAGGTAAGGAATAAAATTTACATGAAACACATGTAAAATCAGAAATTTGTACCAACAATAACTGTTTTCTTCCTTACTTCTCTGATGATTATTTCAGCCCTGATTAGTTTTAGAACCATGTTAGGACAATACAGCATCTTCCATGCTTGTTAGCACTTGTTTTATTAGTTCTATAACTTCACAGAGAAACATTACAGCTTCAAACAAAAGCTCTAGACAGTTCTCATTAAGAAAGTCTCTTCAGTATTGGAACATCTACCAGAGAGCACAGCAAGAATAATTTGGCTTTTGGACTTTGACTCTCTTTTCTGAGCACTACTTACATATTTATTATCTACTGGCCACAGAGGCTCTGTTTGTTTCAGCATAGATTTATTTCCCACTTTTTACCATTTTATGCACTGTTCTTTAAGCTCTCTCTTCATCTACCACATTGTGGTTTTGTATTTAACCTACAACAGCTTGAAACTCTACTAACACTCTCTGCTGCATTTTGAGATGTGTTATCACAGGTATCAGTAAAATGATTATAAATTTTTATACCTTAACTGTGCACATTAGCATCATGACCTAAACACAAAAGTAGTACAGTTAATTTTCCTCAACCCCTCCATTTAAGGCACAACAACATTTCCAGGTATGTCTGGCATTTATTCCTCTCTTATGCTGAGAAGTGAACATTTTTTCAACCAGAATGTACAGTATTGCCACAGATATGGTAGGAACTGGTTTTTCCATATCAGATCACATTAATACATTTTGTTACAACATTATTTTCACCCAGAGAGAGAATTGAGTGTTTATGGCAGGAAAATCTTACAGCAATAGAGCATTTGCCTAAAGAGAATTGTTTAAGTACCAAAAGGAAAAAAGTCTGTGTTCATACTTGTTTTATCTCTTTTCTGTTTGTGATTATCTTTCCTCCTTTTACGCTTCTGGGGAGACTGTGTTTCTGGAAGCACATATCCACTAATCCCAAGCCCTTCTGAAACAAAAGGAAGTTAAACAAAGTTCACTAACTCATATTAAAGTTAAAAGAACACAAACCTGCACAACCAAAAAGCATTTCAATCGAGAATACACTTCTTTGATGCTGAACTTTTCAGATAGCTTTAGAAACACAGAACAAACAAAACAGCTTTACAACATTAAATATTTTGAGTGCAATGCAACTTGAGACATTTTGAAAACAATTTGATCATATTTCAGTCAAAAAACATTGCAGAATGCCAAGATATGCAAGTAATTTTTTAAGACAAAGTATCCCTTTTAGGAACACAAAGAAATACTATTTTTGAGCAAACTAATTAATTAGGAAAGGACCAAGCTAGGCTGAATTGTCAGGAAAAAAAAAATTCCTGAGAACAAGATCTATTTTTTCCTCAGGGTATTTAACACTGTGACTGAATAAAATATAATCGTATCTGCTCTGGAAAACAATCCTTACACAAAGAGAAACACTCCAATGAATGATTCAGAAAATTGTCTCCTTCTCCAGTATCATGCACAACCTCTGACACAAAAAGCCTACTAGTACAGAGAAACTGTTCTGTTCTTCCCTAAACAGTGAATGCAAGGGTACTTACCATGCTCTGCTGATACTATTTTCAGCTGACACAGGAGTGTCAGGAAAGAAAAAGACTACATGGAAAGATGACGAAATAGCCGGAGACCACAAATAATCTTTTTTTGAAAAAGTTACCCAAAGGTAAGCATCTCTGAGCTCTTGACAGCACAAGGTCAACCCACAGATTTTTCTTTACTGCCCTATCAGAAGGAAGCAAAAGGTATTTTGGAACCAATACCTGAAGGCCCCATTGTATAGTTTATGCGCTCGCCTCTCCAGTATTCCAGAGGTTTTAGCCGTATCCTTTTTGTCCGACGAACATTAGGTGTGTTGGAAGGCATTACTAATTTGAAGGATGAAATAATCATATTAAGTACAGAAGAAAAAGTCAGAGACAGAAAATATGAAGCATCCTTTCCTCTTGTTCTCTACTACAATGGGGTCAGCACTTCCCAGCTGATATTTTTATCACGTTGCTATCATGACAAGAAAATGGGATTCAAGCATTGCCAAAAGTCTTCTTCTAAACACATCGGTATTTCACTCTCCTTTTTCCTAAACAATCACCACCCTGATTTTACATTAGATTTCAATCTATATATCTTAGTGAATCACTGATACATGGATGTTAGGAGCTCAAGGACAGCAAACGTGCTACAACTGTGACAACAAAGCTCTTAACAAAGACTAAGAACCTTGCCTAAATCTGAGGGATTTCAACAGCAACAGTGAGAAGGCACTGCCTTGGTTATGGCAAGGGGAGGGTAACAGACTGCATAAGCAGATCCTTCTCTTCTAGATTCGTGAGTCTCATTTCCAAGGTCCAGAGGAGCAGTACTTCTGCCAACAGAAACTCCACACATTTCCAAGACTTCATAGATATTTATCTTCAGATGTAGTTATTAGATAGTCTCAACTTTCAAGCTAAGCTGCCATATATGAATACAGTAAGATATGATATTTTAGTGTTTGTAAGAAAGAATAAGAATCCCTTAAGAGCTGAGGGCAAATTAATTAAGAATATTTAAATATTAAAAATGGTAAGTTCAAAAACTTGTTGAAACAGTTTTTGAAGGTAGACAACTAAAATGTTGTGCATAAAATAATAACAAAGCCAATAAAAAGAAAAACCCAAGGTAAAACAGACAAGCGTGGGATTACAACAGTGCGTGCCCATTGTCCCATCCTATCCAGACTGAGATCACCACAGAAGGTTATCTGCACCCTCAGTTTTACTGTGCAAAACTAATTCCAACTCTTACTGTCCTCAAGGAACTCAAGGAACAGTAAGAGGTTGTATTGACTCAGTTGTTTAGGAATTCCTCCAGTGCAGGTAGCTGAGTGTGCAGCTGCAGTGTGAGCTGCACACTGACCTCTGAGAGGTAGGAAATGGCAAGAGCCTCAGGCAAGAGGTCTGACCTGAAGCTGCCCCTTTGCACAACAAAGGGCACAGGGACCTGTGGCCCAGACAGGTGAGCAGACACTCAGAGACACAGCAGGAGCAGAGGAGTCAGCTGGAAGACCTGGGACTATTGAGCACACAGACTGTGAGGGTACAAAAGTCCAGGTAGTCCTTTGTTCCAGTTCAAGCTGTTACTCTGTTGCTGCACCATGATAAAATTACTTAACAGAACCAGAGGTCTGAGACCCTGCTATGGGAAACCCAAGGTCGAGCTAGCAAGGAAACCTTGTTCAAATATGTGAATCTGGGATGTGTAGGGAGTCAAGTGGGGCACCTGTCGGGTCTCTGCAGCCACCCACTGCGAAGGGGCTTCAGTCCCAGCACCTCGTCTCTGGTGGTGGGAGTGTGACCGCCAGAGCGGCTTCTGAATAGTCAGACCTGAAAGTTTCCTTAACACAATATCAAATGAAAAATGGAAATGTGGCAGTTAAAAGATAACTACTGAATATAGCAATAAAAAAGAAAAAATAGAAGTTTTAGAAAATAACTTTAAAATCAAGTGAAGGGCTGTACCTGAAGAACTAACAAACTCTATCTGTATATACTTATGAACATATGAACCCATTTCTAGGTTTTTTCTCGTGTCTCCTTCAGCAAAGTTTACATCAAGCTGAAAATGCATTTGCATATACACACAATTATATTATTATATTTAAAATAATCTTACCTATTTTATGCTTTGCTATGCCGTCTGACAACAGATGTCTTAATTTAAAATTCAAGTCTTCAGAATTACCTGAAAACATATTAAAAAAAACCACTACCAAAGGCATTTATTATTCCTGACTTTTATTCAAGAACCAACCAACAGTAACAAAAACAGAAGTCCAAAGGATAATGCTTCCACTAACAACTTTTGTTTTAAACATATGTGAAACCCAACGTAGATAAACAGTGTATGTAATTAGCTTTTAAACAGAGTAAACTTGAAAATTACCTGAAAACTATACATTCAAGTAAATACTCCCCAGACTTATTGTTAAAATGAACATTGGCAAATTTTAACTATGCACATAATTTTATTCATCAAAGTGCAAGGTCATTCAGATTTATATCACTCAAACCTAACTTCAGAACAAATTTCTTACCAGAACACACACAAAACTAGGTCTATGAAGAAAGCATTGCATGAACTAATAACATTCACATCTGGCTCTAAAACACTAACAAAAAGACTTTCTATCTCCAGGGCTCATGTTCATTATGACAACATGTGCAACTTGTGTAGTGAAACTTCAAACTGAAACCGAACAAATAATAGTAATTAAAAGAAAACACACACACACACACACACATACACACACACAAAACCCCTACAAAACCAACCAAACAAAAAACCCCAAACCAAAACACTCTTAAGCTGAACAGGCCATGACTCTGTAACTCTGTACAATTTGGGTCAGGGTTGCCTGAAATGACTGCATACAGAACCATCACATGGCAACACATCAAACTGCTACAAACTGAGCCTGAAAAAATTGTTCCAAGTATTTGGAAAGGAAAACTTTATCTTGGTTGGCTTGATGCCAAACCATGGAGGGCTTTGTTCTCCCAAAGCTAAAAACATAAAGCTGGCATGCTGTACCATACACGGCCACGAATGTAACCACAACAATAAAATCTGCATTTCTTGTTCTAGACAAGCCAAATACAACAGGAACTACTGAACCCTCAGTTACAGTTATATATAAATATAAGCTTATATATAAATGCAAAAAAATACCAACTTTAAACATTACCTGGAGGTGTATCATCCTGCTCATGAGACTTACTACTGAAAGTAAATTCATCACAATGCTTTACAACAGGCCCACTGCAAAGGAAAAAAAAAAAAATACACCTGCTTGAACATGTTACATGTCAAACGAAGTTTACAGCACTATCAAGAATAGCAAATTAAAGGTTTTTCCAGATCATGTGGGCTGGGTTTTATTTTTCTTTTAACATGTCTATATCGATTAGACACTGAAAGAACTGCTCCTCTACTCAGTCATCAGACAAACACGTCAGTCTTCACACCTCCTCTCTAAACAGGTTTCCTAAATCCTTTTCTCTCCCTACCAGAATAGAGATCCTCTCCTTGCCTCCGTAGCATTACCTTTCAAACAATTATCCATATACCATGATTACAGAAGTGCTTTAAAGCAATGTTTTGCATACTATAAGGAAAGGACAGTAAAATAGCTCGTAATATGTATTCTGCCATGAAATCTTCCCCATAAAATGACAATAATTTACATGTATAACTCCCACAGAGATTCTCTCAATCACTTGTCACAGGACTTCTCTTAAAGCCTTAGCATCAGTACCTTTACCCCTCTTTCTTCCCCCATCTGGGGCTGTGCTTCGCTGCTTTTACTGTGCCAGTGAAGTTCAGCTGTTATTCACCTCAGCTCCAAAAGATGTATTTCAGTTATCTAGATTAGTTAGCCCACACTATAAATTTGTCCAAGTCAGTCTGCAGTAGGCTCCTTTATAATTAAAACCCACAAAATTTTCAGTAGAATGATGACTGTGTAAGACTTTAATAAATTCACAGATTGCCACTCCTGTTTCCTTTGCTATCAAGTTCCCATCCCATGTAAGGGGAAGATACATGCCCATCTAAATAAACAAAGAGATTGGATTGTAGATGCAGTTCTGTACCCTACTGAACAGCAACTTTATTAGTGCAGCTGTCATTATTTCTAGCAGCACTGGTATTTCGGTTCAAAAACTACACACTAATATGGAAGCAAGCCTCAAAGGAAAGAAGTCCCCAAAAGCAAGAAGCTTATTGTGACCCCTTCATGACAGGAAGAAAAATTGTACTAGTTTATTAACTGTATTAGCACAATATTTAAAACTCTTAAGCATGAATCACAGTCCTGTTCTACTTTGTGCTTCACTAGTAGGGCACAGAATGCAGCAGTGGTACCAGCTGTTCTGTTTCAGGGGGGACAAAGTGGGACAAAATTAAAGTTTTTCAGACAATTCAGGAAACTACCTTTCACAACTCACAACCTTCTCATCTACAAAGGAATATCTAGAAGAGAAAAAATTATTCTTATTACACTTGGTGTTAAGTTAATTTTATTTAATGAAAGAATTCTGTAGGTCAATAATTTTACATCCTGAACAAAACCATAAAAAAAGACATTTAAAAAATTAAAAAGCAATGCAAATAACAATTACTATAAATTGGGTTTTAGGCTGTTAAAACTTAGTCTTTAGATTGACAAAAATAAATATAGCTGCAGAATTAAACACTATATTTTCTAAATGTATTTTTGAAAAGCAACAAACCTGGCAGTGAACTTACTCTGTGGGTGATGGGGTTGTGTTAAACTGGATCTTTTATGTAAGTTTCACGAGAACTCTTTAACCAGCACAAGCTTCCTCATATAGAAGACACTAAATTTGGCACCCAGCTTTGAGAATAGGATGTTGATGACACCACTTGGTTTCTCTATTTCTCTATTAACAATTCAACCAGTCTCAAACTACGCCATACTTCAATTGGGCCATCACGGCTTAAAAGTTGACAAGATGTGGTTAATTATCTACCAAGTTATACAGCACATTTGTAAGGAATCACATAAAAAAGCTTACTGTAGTCCATGTTGCCTGTTATGTTTTCTTTTGTTACTTTTTATTTTCACATCTGATAACTTCTGTTTTTTCCTTGCCATGTCCTGTACAGAAGAGCCATCAGAATCTGTTTTAGACTCAGGAAACTCAGGGCACTCAGGGCACTCAGGGCTTGAGCAAAAAGCTTTGTTGGTTCTGCGTGGAATCTTTTTGGGTATCTCCCCTGAAGAACTGGCAGACAACCATTCCTTTTCAGGATTCTTCATGCTGCCCATGGGATGCTGTAGTGCTTTTACAGGGGTTTTGTTATTTGCACGACCAGCTGACTCTGATGTGTGCAATACATTTTTAGGCTTTCCAGGCTTAGCGAACTTCTGAATCACGGGGATCTCTAATCTCTGATGCAAGGGTGTGGCACACACTTCATTCAATTCTACTGGTTCTCTTTCAAGTTCTTCTTCACCAGGTTTACTGTCAGAATTCTCCTCTCTTTGTAACTGACGCTTTTTGCTACTTCTTTTCTGGAGAGATTTTTTAAGCTTCTTCCTTGGACTTACTGCCTCTCTCGTAGCTACTTTAACTTTTGGAAGTTTCTGCTTAGCAGTTTGTTTCTTCTCAGCAGTTTGTTTCTTCTCAACTAAATGCTGAGAAGCTTTAGAAGCCAACTGCAGATTCTTGGAAGACTTGAGAGACTTTTTTAGAGACACAGTCTGCTCTTCCTGATGCCCAGATGAGGGCATAGGCAAATCCTCACTTGGCAGCATTCTTGTTTTACACTGTTCTGCATCAGATACTTTTGTTTCCAATCCAGACTCAGCTTCTGGTTTCCAGGTGTTCTTTTTCTGGTTTGGAGAGTCTTGTCTAAGTGCACCCTTTTTAGTCTCTCCTGTCAATACACAAAACATTTGGATATTAATACCTTTTCCCATTAAGCCTGAAGATATACGTTGACATCTGACTGTATAAAAATAAACCAAAGAACCAAAATGTGGGGGAAAAAAAAAGATATCACAAAACCAGGTTTATCCCTGATGGCTAAAAGAAGGCTTTCACTAAACTATAGTCTATAAAAAACTTTTTGGTGTACTTCCAGTATTTCCAAATAGGAAAAAAGGGGGCAGAAATGTTACACTAAACCTGCTTTCCAGTTTTCAGTGCTTCTTGCTAAAAAACCCTTCACAAATAATTCCTAAAACCCAATCCCCTTTCTGTTTATACCTTAACCTCATTTCTTTGGAGAGAAGAGCAAAAGTTTGTGGGCACCTACCTTCCATGTCTGCTCATAAGAAAAGGCAACACTGCTGATTTAATTTTTAATGTCCTAACAGGAAAGGCAAAGGGTGCGGGGAAAAAAGTGAAGACACTGTCTCACTGCCTCTCTGTCTCACCCAAATCTAACTGTGCAACTGAAACATCAAAAAGCAATCCATTACTGTCTATCATCTACTTTATTATAATTTCCTAATAAACCACCACAAAATAATCCAGTAATGTGACCTAGAAGAAAAAGTCTGAAGAGCTGATAAATAACTTACCCATATGAGTACTCTTTCGGCTTTGAGATTTAAGGACATTTTCTTCACTGTCAGAGACTGGATCTGAAGCTTTGAAGTCAAAAGCTCCAACATCCTGATGATCCAGTTTCTGTTTAGCAAGTGCTTTAACCTGTACTTTTCTGTTCTTGCCTTTCTTATTCTGTGTCTTCTCCTTTTCAGTAGGCTGAGATTTAGAAACGGGAATTTCAGAGCCATCTTTTTTTGATTTTTTGTTCTTACTGGGTATTGAGATCCAAGAAGTAGAAGATGCACTACCTGATTCCTCAATTAAAAACTCACATTCATTTTCTATTTCTATAACTTCATCTTTCACAGCACGAGGGGATGGTGGTGATATCGAGGTTGAATATCTAAAGAAAGGAGGGAAAAATATTCCTATCATTCTGGGGGGAGGGGAAAGTTGACTTTCAGTCTTTCAAATCTAGTGTTGACTCCCAAACACCTAGACACAGTACACAACATTCCTCAGAAGAATTATTATAAAGTTCATCATTCATTGCTCTTTAGCTTCCAATAAGAGCACAAGGCCTCCTTCACCTCATATTCACACCTGATTATTTCTCAGACGCTGGACAGTCAATTTCCTATCTAAACATGTATTAGCTCTGGAAAAGACTGCTTGATCACTGTTAACTTCAGAATCATATAAAGTTTTCCTGACTCCTCCCACTCACATATCAAAACATCTCAGGCTCCGTTTGAAACACTACTCAACAGACACTATTCATCATACTCTTTTACTGGCAGACCAAAGCAAGGGCACTGTTAAATCCTAACAGCACAAAATTTTGAAACAACAATGCAAACCCTTTTTCAAGTGGCATTTTTAAGTAATGTTGAACTATCCCAAAACCTGCTCCTAGACCTTGTGTTGCTCCAGTATTCAGACCTGGGTTATTTTAATAGAAAATTATGTTCCATACTAAGCCTCAAAACAAACCTTTGTCCAAGCACTCTTGTTGTTATAGCTGTTAAGACAGCTGAAGAGAAAGACTTCCCTTTCTGGGCAGAAGTCACAGTAATACGTTTTGTTCCTTGCACAAGAACAAGCTGCTCATCTCTCCTAGGCTGATGTCCTTCCACATTTTCAACTTCTGAGTGGCTCTTTGCTGCTCCAGGCGCATTGCAGTCATCAAAAAGCAATCTATGAAAGAGAAACAGCATCCAAACACACTGCTGTGTATCCTGAGTGCACAATAAAGTATTGTGAGGATGAACAGACGCTCCTGCTAACATTGTCTCACTTCTCATGAATGAGCTTCCCATTGGAAACTTGGAACACAGGTTAGCAGTAGTACTTCCCAGCATAGCAGCAAGTGTCCAAAGGCATGGAGTCAGCGTGTGATTCTTGATCAAAGTAAAGGCTGCCCAGCAAGACAAATTCCTAATTTTAGGAGAATGTGCTTCAGAAATTGTCAGGTTACCTAGACTGTAGGCACACTGTCTTCCCAATCTCATTCCATCAATGGGAGTCAATGGGATCAGTGTCAGTCCATCTCTATTACCTATCCCAGAGATTCAGTCCTCTAGGAAAGCAGAACTGTGGCAGGACCACTGGCCAGTACTGCAGTTCAGCTTCAAATCTTCCAACAAGGAGATAATAATCACAATTGAAGCTGTTTTACTTTGTATAAAACATTTGTATATTCAGAGCAAGAGGAACAGTGACTGCTCATTTCTGCTTTAATGAATTCTTGTTAACTTGGGATTCATTGAAGAAGTCTAGATTATGTGAGAAGCTGGTACTTTGGTGCACTTTCCTGCAAAAAGAGTTTAAATCTATTCTGACAGACTTCCTACACTTGGGTACCACACTTATCACCAGAGTGTTTAATAAAAAATAATTCTGCCTTTTCTAAACCCAGATATGGAAACTTTCTAAGAAGCTTGGAATTACTGTGTATGAGTTCACAATCCAAACTCGATGTACCCTAAGGTAGGGGGCACACAGGGCATATGACACCACAACCATGTTCAGCTTTACTTACTTAACTGCAGGAGACTTTTTCTCTTCCTCCACAGGAGAAGGTGATCCAACAGACCCACGGGCACCCTCAGAGCCCAGACACACAGCTGGATGTTGGCACACTGCTTCAGCACCTTTTAATGTGCTCTTTTTTTCACTTTTAAACACAGGAGACTCAGGTTTTTTAGAAGCATCTACATTATCATGTATTGCAGGCTTCAGGTGTGGTTCACACGACTGTCCTGCCATATATATAGAACAGTGTTAATTCTTCTACTTAAAACCTTACAAAATCCCAAGAAATAGTTACCCTAAAAACCTTAATTCAGCAGTAGCACGACCAACCTGGGCTGCTGGCTGGCTTTAGTGGTGATGCAGGTGAGGGTTCTGCAGGATTACAGGCTCTTTTCACAGACTTGGCTGACCCTGCCTTTGGCTGTTGTGGTTGATAATGAATAATGAGACAAAGTAATACATTTTATAAAGCAACAGTATTTTAACAGGAATATAAATCCCTACAGCACATGATGTAATTTACTTTCCTTCATTCACACTCATTTGAATCATAGTTCTATTTTAACTTAACACTTCAACTTTGTATCCTGTAAGACTTTCTAAGAGTAACTGTGAATTTCAAAAAAAAAAGGTAAAACTGTGTACAGGAAAAATCTACATGCAGCTTTAAATAGACATCCTGCTAGTCTTCAGCCAAACTATTTATTACTGTCATTACAATGAATTCATTTAAACAATTTAATTCACCCTTATTAAGACAGGTTGAGGTTTTGCAAGAATTGCTTGGAGATTACATTGTATTCTAACATGAGACTAAAGTAAGCAAACACCATTAATAAGGTTGCCTGTTCTCAGCCCTGCCATTAATAGAATATCCTACTAAAAGAAGTAGAATGATAATATTAAAACTAAATATACAAACTAGATTATTGGCATCATTCTCTCAGACAGCACACTACCAAGGCCTTCAATTTGCTTCCATTCTTCAACACAGTTACACACACATGAAGTTATTGTACAGGTATCTATCAGGAGTTAACAAGCTGCTTTTATTCAAAAATCACCTTTAAATATTACTGTCCATCTGACAGCTAAAAACTGTATCCATATATCTGGCAAAGTAATCAAAACCAACTCCAGTGGAGTGCAAGACAGCCATACCCACCACCAGTAATAAGACAACAACCTTATCATATTAATATAAGTGCTTCAACCTGAGACCATGAGAAATTTAAATGTCCTGGACAAAAAGCTGAAGAGGCTTTCATTAGTAAAAACTCAAGAAAAAAAGCTATTACTTAGTTCTAGTTATACAATATTTACTATTGGAGCACAACAAACTAAGAAAAAAATATTTTCAACAACTATTACAGATAGTTAAATTATAGTCTATATAGTTTTACAAGTGCTCATAAACAACTAAATGCTACAGAATCAAACTTGTGCCCAGGTGAAACTGTACCCAATGCTACACTGTGACACTGCCATAACTTACTGTCTGGCTCTTCAATGCAGTCCTCTTCTCATTCTTCAAAATAAAAGTTGAACAATGGGTTGCATTTGGAGAGTTTATTGTAAGATCACTGCTGCAACCTATGAAGAAAAAGCTGTAAATGTGGGACTCTTGGACTTGTCCAGGTTTCATTTATTTTAACAGGTTCTAAGGCTTATTAAGGTCACATAAATCCAAACAAGAAAGGAATCAGCTGCTTGAGAAAAAGATTACCTTTATACAACAGCTAAGACACAGTTTTAAGAAGCTGAGAAGGGGGTGCTCTTAAAGACCTTGAGAAATACTATTTTTATCCATTTTATCTCTATTTTTTATTTCCATCTACTTATCACTAAATATAATACAAAAAAGAATTTTTTTTCTTTTATCAGCAAATTAAGCAAAACACCAAATAAGAGCTTACTTTCAAAACAATCCTGTATGATTTTCAGTACGTTTTCACCTGGCTGTACATCAATCTTATTTCTAGAAAGGAGAAAAAAATATTTTCAATCAAAAATACCAATTGTTCCTTTTTACCAAATATTAAAATAGCAAAGCTTTTGGTTCTTAATATTTTAGATTATTTTTCCCCCTAGCTTCAACTCCACTATATTTTAACTGCCATCTCCATGCATAGATATCTGCAATGAAAGTTGTCTAAATAAGAATTCCAGGAAAAAAAGCTTCACTGCCATGGATTATAAGAATGAAGAATTCTCTCTATGTACAAGAAAACATGCAACTACTGCAACATCTCTGAGGCAAATGAGGTTGGGATGAATAGAGTCTCAGTTGAAATAAATAATTTTTTTTATAAATCTGACCAGGACTTATGTTGCCTGCATGGCAATCCAGCCACAGCAGACCCAGCAATGAAACGTGCTGCTGCACATCTATCCCTTTGCACAGGCAATCACCTTCTGCTTCCTGTTCCACCACTTACCCACAGTTATTCTGGGCTTACACAACTTTCAGCAGCAAGGATTGGCTTGAGGTATCCAATCCATAAGCAAGTGAACAGCTCAGCTGGTCAGATTACTGTTTCAAACCAGCACAAATGAAAAGGGCAGAAGTGAGTGATTCACTAACCAGACAATGTTGATCAAAACCAAAATAACACTAGAAAATTGAGTATTACTCTCATAATGTTCATGATATACCTTTACAAAGAGCTAATTGGTTAGATTTGGTAGGTTCATGAAACACATGTCCAAAAATGGATTCCAGTAACAAAAAGCTCACAGGCTTCTGACATGCCTCTGAAGAATGCTACAGCACTGCAGATACTCAAACTCATCTCTAACATTTACCAGCAAGGTCCAAACATGCTGGAACTCTGCAGGAGATTAATTTCTCTAATTCTTGAAAGGCACTATGTTTGCACAGCCTACTGCTTCCATACTCAGGCAGCCTAGTTAGGTATAGCTACACCACAATCTGCTGCCTTAGCAAAGGAATACAAAGGAAACCCTTGGGGTGTTGTCCTTGAACCGAGTTAGCTCCTCTTACCATGAAGAAAAAATCTGGGAAACATCATATGATCAGTTTAATAACATACATCACATAGTTTTGACATAAAGCTCTTGGACAAAAATCAACAAGTTTTCCAGAATCTAAAAATAAAAGTTTAAATACAAGTTACCCTCTTCCACGGCAGAATCTTGCTCTGTATTCTTTTTTGAAAAGATTCTGTGAAGAAATAAGAATCAATTTTTACTAAGCATGATGACGCTTGACAGCAAAACAAGTAAGCAGACCCTGAGGATTCTCAAGCCATCTTAAACTAGTAGGAGAGTGGGACTAACTGGAGCCCCGTCTTTCTTTGAATGCCACAGTAGCTACAACCCCTGTAACAACTGCCAGAAATCCAGTTTTCTACAAGAACCAACAAAGCACCTGTTGCATTTAAAGCCAGAGTCTTACACGACAGAAATCACAGAGAATCTAAGGATTTGGTTTACATTTCTATAACGACTACAGAAATAATCTCTTAAGTAAGCAAAAGGAATGACCTACCACAAAGGCAGCTAGGACATAACCTTAGACCACATCTGCAGCTGTGTGTTAACTGCTCATATGACAATTCTTAACCTGTGTTAATCGCAGGCGTGACCACACTGGCAGGCAGTGCCAGCACATCACTGTGCCACAGTAAAACTACAGCCTCCATCAACTCCCAGCACCTCTTCATACACTTCAAACCCGAGTATAATCAAAGTCATTCAAATAGCAGACATGACTCCAGTCATCTACCACAACTAGAGCAGCGATAATTCAAACAGCAGCACACTATCAGTGTTGCCTTCCATGACAACAAATGAAAAAAAAAGGCGATGACCTGGGAACAGGCAAAGGCTGTAAAGGATAAAAACGGGAAGAAAGGGCAAGAAAAATTCAAGTGCTAAGCCGAGTGCAGCTCTTCACAAATGTGACAGGAAGACATCTCAAAAAAAATCGTAAATGTTTAGCTAAAACAAACTATGACCTCTTCCTCATTCATGTCAGTTTAAAGAGTATATGCAGTGTGGAGATTATCTAGTCTTAACACAAGAGAACTCAGCACGTTTTTCTGAAGTTTGCCGTACTGACAGCACTTTGCACTTCTTTGTGATTCCTCTTTGGAGGAATATATCTTTGGATATTACCTCTGGTAACGAAAATAATCAAACCCACATACGGACTGATTTCACGGCGAATTTTCAACATCGGCTTGAAGTGGCAGAAGGAAATTCCAGGTCACACGGGAAAACAACTAACCAAAAGTCACCACTTCAGCAACTGTGCAGAACCACACTGCGCAGTCTATCCGGCACTCGAGCTCAAATCCCTTCCCTTACAGCAGAGTGCATAATGCATAATGCACTGGCAAGCGGCCTTTCGCAATAAAGAAATGAAAAATTCCTTCAACGGACCTGAAAGAGCCTTTAACACTTCATTTATTATTGCGTTCGTATTGCGCTGCACATGAAGAGTTTGAAAACTTAAGATGAGCACGATTCTAGCAAGCCCGGACAAGTGTCCGGCTCTTTGAGCGCTCACTCGCCCGTGGAAAAGTGGCTCTCCAGAGGCAGCCTGAGGGGAACAGGGGCCGGCACAGGGCACTCCTGCTCTGAGGGGAACGGGGCTGCCGACAGACCAGCCCTCAGAGCACAAGTGTCTGTGCTGGCAGCCTGGATTCGGAGGGAGCGCTGAACGCCAACTCCAGGCTCGCTTTCCTCAGGGGGAAGCGGAAGACCGGCCCCGTACCTCCCTCAGGAGCGCGCGGAGGGCCGCGCCTCTGGCGCTACGGAAGGGACCGGCCGCTGTCCACAGCACACCAGACAGACAGACAGACACACAGACAGACAGACACAAAGACACCGACGCCGGCCGCTCCCGCGCTCTCTCACCAAGGCTTCCGCCATCCCGGACCGGGCGCGGCGCGCGGCGCCGCGCCGACTTCGAACCTCGCGCGCCTCTCCCGCCGGGCGCGGGCGCGCGCGCGCACGGCCGGCGGACGGTGGAGCCCTGGCCACGCCCCCCTGCCCCCGTCCCATTGGTCGGCGGCCGCCGCGCGCCAACGACGGCAGCTGCTTTTGGCGCGCGCGGGTGTTGCGCTTGCGCAGAAGCAGCAGCTGCCCCCGCCCCGATCGTGACTGCTTTTCTCTGAGGGACGGGACCGGACGCGGGACGGTTCCCGTTCTTTTATTTTTCCCTCGTGGGAAATGTCAGCTCAAATCCTCGCGTTTTCAAACGCTACCAAACATCCACTGTCACCTCGGGGCGTTGCAATTTTTTCTTTAAAACTTTAGTAAAGAGCTCCACAATGAGCAAAAACCAACGGTTTGAGAACGTAAGGACAGAGTACCTTACAGTGCCTACAAAATACTGCCTAAAAATATAGTTTTAGTGACGCTCTTTATCACGCACTTGTGACCGGCACACCAAGTCTCGTTATACTTTTTCTTTCTGACTGCTAAAGGGAAGGCCCACTATATTTATATACGTACAACATAACATGAGAACTCGGTGCTTTCTTTTCATGAAAATCACTTCGTGAAGATTGTTCTGCTCATCATGTGCAGCTCCTCCTCAGTATGCAACTGAAACTTGTATGCTGCTGTGACAAGTGGGAACTTAACAGCCCTTGCCTGTATCTCACCTGTGCCACACACAAGGACACAGTTCAGCAACACAGTTCTAGTGGTGTTATCAATGCTGGAACTCACGGCACCTTTGAGCCTGAGCCTCAATAAACTTTGTGCACCATGGATAAACACCTGCACTAGCTACCTCATCAAACACAGAAAATACACGTTTACTAAAATAAACGCTCAAAGGTTCTCTGGTAACATGTATCAACCTTTGGACAAAGGTTTAGATTGCTGCACTGTGCTGCACTAATGCTTTTTGTAATTGCACAACAGAAGATAATTAACAGGGATTGATAAACCTTTCAAGTTTATTTCAGCTTTTGGCTGAAAATCAGTTCCTTTCCTAAAACAACTGGCCTACAGCCACATTGTTTCAAAGACATAGGGAAAAATTAAGAGCCTGAAGATCATGAACTTATCTAAAACCTTTACTTGTGTTTGATAACAAGTCTGACAAATACACAAAATCTCTGCCTAGCTCAAACCCACATTAGTTCAGGATGTGAGATTTGCAGAGGCTCATCTAGTGCCAGAGTTGTTTTTAATATGTAGTCATTCTTGAATAGCTTTTTCTTTTCTTCTGTTTTATAAAAAATATTCACATATTCACTGTACATAGAAAAAGGGTGGGAAAATAATATGGAATCTACTTTATACTTGTGGTATAAATAAAAGCCTAAATCCATCAGATCCATCAAAGCAGTCTTGTTAACAGTAGCAAGATCTTCACACAGAATCCTCACTACTCCTACCATTAAAGAAACATGTTGACTAACCACAGAGAGCAGTCGAGCTGGCTGCTTGACGCTTTGCATGCACAAACATTCCTGCATTTATTAAGAGTGATAGAAATTCATGCAAAGCTGGTGTAAATATGAGCCAACTCTTCAAGAAAGCATTTGAGTAAGAACAATTTTCAGAAGTGATATATAACTTCATCCCTGCAAATCAAATACTCTCTCAAAGACTAATATTTTGAGGGAAAACTATTCAAGGTATTCTAGTGGAAAGACAGTTCTTCATTGTTGCAGGAAGACAGGTAGCTCTAGCTGCTCCACATGAGTAGTGCATCAAAGAGTCTTGGACAAACACAAGCTTTCATTAAAACGAACAAAAAAAAAAAAGAAAAAAGAAAAAAGGAAAAGGAAAAGGAAA
>VZRZ01006183.1:1373275-1404345 GCA_013398175.1 Climacteris rufus | reverse complement strand
AAGAGAAGAGAAGAGAAGAGAAGAGAAGAGAAGAGAAGAGAAGAGAAGAGAAGAGAAGAGAAGAGAAGAGAAGAGAAGAACAGTTCTCAGATTCCAGGTAATGCTACAAACCTCTAGCTTGGTAGCACTGGTAGTGACAATTGCTGGAGATTTGGAAGACCAGCGTCCCAAAATTCACTTGCCCTGTTTGACTGAGCCTTTTTAGTGTGAGCATGCTGAGCACCTGTAGAGATTTTTGATAAAAAGTATAAACAGATTGAGAAATGGGCTGTATCAAACACAAATTCACATTGCATCAGCAGACTCCACTGCATGACCTTCAATATAAACACATTCACTCTTCATATCAACAATTCAAAAAGGTTTAAAACATGAACAGTTTTAGTGAGCCACTTGATCTTCTACAGAAAGTCCTCTTGAAGTTATTACTTTTATGATTTTACCTAGAGTAATTTATGTCCAAAAATTTTAAAGGTGTGCTAATAAATTCCTAGAGCCACTGTGTATTTTCAGTTTTTCCATAAGCAATTTTTTAACTGGGCAGAACCCATCATACAGCATGCATCGATCCAACAGATACACACAGTAAGAGCAGCACAGAGTTACAGTCATGTCTGTAAATTCTGGCTGTGATCCTTGCCAGCCCTGACCTGGACTTTTGACAAGGCTCTCAAAGCTGTACCTGTTGTCATTAATAAAAGCCATTGCATGAATTATAGCTGAAAATTTACTTTAAACACTGAGGACAGTAATATGGCATTCTAGAAAAATACTGATACTTTACTATTTTTACATGCTGCTTATTTCAAAAGCATAAGCATGATGTTAACACCACACTAATGCACCAGAGTATACTTACTCAAAGTTTCATTTGTTTCCCAGTTTCCAGCTGTGACAGGTAACATTGTGTTCACCTTGACCTAAACCTTTAAGTGATTCTTAGCACTAGTGACATAAGTTAACAGTTCAGATTCTAACAGTGCCACAGTGAAATACATTTTAGTTGTTATGTAGAAGCAGAAACATGGTCAGCTTGTGCCTCCTCTGCACTCCAAATGTAGCCACCTTTTCTCATGTTTCAAAAAGTTTCTCTAAAAGAAGTTCTCAAAAAATGAGGCAGTTTAAAGAGCAGCATCATTAATCTAGAAAATTATATCTCTATAAACTGACTGTAAAACTATATACACCTTCCAGAAGGCATAAGATATACACCTGCACATAAGACTGAATCCAAAATATTGGCATAATTGTATTGATTCCAGCTACTCAGTTCACAACATCTTGGTGTACAGGTTCTAACCTAATACCTGTTATTCCTGACTACAACTGACATGGGAAAAAAAGAGAGAAAACTCCTGACCAACAGTGTTCAGTAAATGTGAAGATATCCCTAAAGCTTAATAAATTATGAAGGAGGATAAACAGCTAAGTTGTTAATAGCTTTTGCAACAGCTGCAGGAGATAACAGGCAATAAAAATCTCTAAAGCTCAGACACACGAGGAGGTTTTTCAGTTCATATATTTCTACTCTAACCTTACCTTGCTCTACCATGATGGGGAGAAAAAAAGAACTACCAGCTCAAGTATCCAGTGTTCAAATGCTACAGTTAAATGGTGATGTTTCTGTAACACACCTCTGCCTCACCACAGCAACAAAACTAGTCCCTAATGATTTCCCATTAAGAAGAATCTTGATACTTGATATCCCCGTAACTGACCAATGAAGGTAAAAACCTCACTGTTCAGTGCATGTCAGACTTGTGCTGAGGACAGGTGTACACCACAACCACGTGCTATAAGGAAATGGTACCAAAAGGAACAGCTCAGGAAAAAGTTTGCTATGACAAACACCCAGACCCATTTGTCTTTTCCTCCCTTTAAAGTCATCAAGTGCTAGAGTCATTTTAATTCAGTGAGGGCAGAAAGGCTCAACCACATTTTCTCTTTGTTGAAGACCAAGTTTTATTGTTGAAAGTGCTAATTCAGCTCTCTGATAGATTTTCACTTTCCCCATACTGCAGTATTCCACAGAGAACAGTCTCAGTGCAGATAATCAACAATTCCAGCTCTTTGGACTTTTGGGGAGTTTTGACAATTTACTCCTACTCCCATGTTGAGACTGACACAAGACAGGCTGCTCTGACCACAGCACCACTAACCAGCCACACAACAAAGCAGTTCATCTGCTTTGAAGTGGGAGTTTAAGCCTTTTGGATGGATTAAATCTCATGTGTAGATGGCAAGAATGAAATTCTCGTTTGAGAATTAAGTAATATATGAAATGAATTTTAGATGTTCTTAGAACACCAGGAGTACCCTAGTGCGTTTCCCATTTTTCACACTCTTCCCTAAGCAGTGCCTAATTTGCACATGGGAACCATGTTAGGTTCACCATTCTTCTTGCTTTCTTCAGCTCCCCACAAATCAATACAAATCTTGTCTTTAAGGTAAGGCCCGTACTGGACATTCCAACTCATGGAGTGACCAATCCTCCTTTGAGCAAACAGGTGTGAAGAACACAGGAGTAGAAGAAACATAAATCCAGTTTGTCTTCAGTGCAAAGCCATTGATTTTCATCATTTAATTAAGGCTTCACCAAAAAGAAATATATAGTACCATCTTTAATAGCTGGAAATTAGCAGACTCCTTTCAGAACAAATGGTCCATGAGTGACTTTTGTGTCTCTGTCATCAATTGTCTTCCTGAACAAAGTAGTATCTCACTGGTGGCCCTGGCAAGTCTTCCTCTCCATCAGTCTCTGGAGCAAATGATACTGTCAAATCCACATACTTCTTATCAGCTGATGGTTTCACAAGCTTTTGCATCCTATAAAGAAAAGAAGAACAGTCTGTGAACATACCAGGAGGATTGACAGTGGGAATTTGGGGCCAGATTAGGATGAATTTCACTGCCAATATGCACTGGCCCAACATGCTACAGACCAAATTAAAATGGAGTTTTGACACAAAAGCTGTTTCTCCACCTTCGGTACAGCAAATCATATTCCATTTTCTTGACAGATACAGCCCAGTAGGGAGCTACTGCACTGTTCACCCACAAGTGCTCAGCAGCAAAGAGAAGAGGACATTGCCAGTTTAGGGTGGGATTCCTCAGACACAACTTCTCCTTGGCATGTTACTGAGGCACAAGGTAAAGTTAGCTGTGTGTAGGATGTGGCTCCATGAGGAGCAGTAAGTTCTCTATCTACCAATAAAGGCCAGTTTTAATGCATTTGGAAGAACCATTCCAGAGCAAACACCTGATACTGAGTTCTAATGGAATACTCTTGGGGTTAAGATGTTAAGTCCCTGAATTTCAAAGGTGAATAGCGATGGGGGGGGAAAAACCAGCCAAGATCTGCAACTTCCTCCTTCACGAGCACAATGTGAGTTTAAACTATGTAAGTGTGTCACATAGTAGTGCAACTTCCCCCCTCTGCCCTCTGCACTCTCAAAAGCTGCAGCAATTGCTTGCAAGTTGCACACTGGAGTACTGAAGGAGGTCAGCCAACCTCACTTTCATCACGTATCTGTGGATGGCTCAAAATGATCTTCTTGCCAGGCTGGAGCATTGGTTCATGAGGCCAGCTGAAATGCTAGGAGGCTGGGGGAATACACTTACTCGCTTCTATTTCTCACAGGCCACCCAGAGAAGGATTTCCCTTCCAGGTATGCCTTAATGTGCAGGTCAAAAAGCTGCTTTCCCCAAAGTACTTGTTTCCTTGCAAGAATACAAAGCATTAGTCTTTTCTCAGCGTTCATTTGCATGAGGAAGCCCCAAACTACTATGTCTCTAACTTGCTTTTAAGGAGTATGCCATCAGTTAACACTGCAATTCTGAAATGAAGCAAAAGTCTGGTAATGCTTGTGATGTTACAGCAAGATTTTAACAACTTTAGAAAAAACAAACACACAAGCACGACCAGAGTTTGTTGTGCAAATATCCTACAGAACTTTTGGGACTGTTTCTGTAATAGAACCCCAAGCTGCTGCCTCTACATGAAAACCTTGATGCCAGTCTCAGGGTAGTAAGAAATCCTTATGTTCACAAGAGGGCAGCTTCACACCATAACTTGACTTCATTACATATCCCACTCATACAAACTTATTTATACAGATGTAAGAGAAAGCATATAAACAATCTTTTTTGAGACAGACTGTAAATTCTCATCTTCGTATGCCAGGCACTCTACAGCTTAGAGGTTCTTCTCTCCCTGGGAGTTTGAAGTAGCTTGCTCATAGTACTTTGCCTGATATTACCTACTGGCAGAACCTCAAAACAGTACTGATCACTGCATCCATTTGCTTCAGCAAAGCCTGTGAGCACTGACCAGCACACACTTCACAGGAGTTGTAAGGAACAGATTTTGAGCTGAAGTAGTTCAATCAACAGGTATAAGGCAGAACTAAACCTGGGTGAGATCTGGATGTTATTTTGCAAAGGTCTATCAGTCAAAACCCAATGCCCTGCCTTCACATCTTGCCGAACTGCCAGTGTGCAATACCTCAATTTCCTGTCTGTAAGCAGCACTGCAAAGCCTTGTGAATGCCATCATTTTCAAAGTGATGTAGAATCTCAAGGAATTACTATAATTGAACAGACGTTCAGAAATCTTAATATGCACGCAATACATTAACTCCTCCAGAGCTAAGTAGCTAAATATCAGCATTAGTTTTAAGCCAGTTTCGAAAGGTTCTAACAGTCTTGCTCCACTTGAACGATAGTACATTCTTTCCCCAAAAGAATAAAAAAATTACTTTAGCTTTCTCATTCTGGCATTCAACAATTTAAGCAGCATTTTGCAAGTCTCCTATCCTCGTCATAGAAGTTCATCCACTTTTTTCTTTTTTTTTAAAAAGAAAGAAATTATCTTGCCAAGATAAGAAATTATCTTTCCAAAATATTAACGACTAGAAACCACTTTGACAGAAAACACTGCTGTCAGACATACGTCCTTTTGATACAACCAATGAACACCATTTGTACATGTGCTTGCATCCCTCAATCCATTTTCTGGTTATACTTACGTCAACTTTAATCTTTTAATGTGGCCTGGCATCACAGGAACATAGAGCATTTTGACTCCTTGTACGACCATAGTGGGTTCAATTCCATATTTCTCCTGGAATTCACAAATTAAATCTTATTAAAAGACTAGAACAGCTGCTCAAACCAGCAGATACTACCGCTGTTAATACTACAGCTCATTATTCAAATCCATAGGATCCAAACCAGCAAACTTGCTAATGCATGGATGCTGACAAAAGTTTTATTAAGATACATTTGAGCCAACTGAATTAACAAAGAATTTGAAAATAGGCTTGGATGCCTTTAGAGACATTCACATTGACATTAGGTAATACTAAAATTATTCTGGTTTGAACAGTAACTTGGATGAAAATAAAAAACAAAGCAAAAACCAAATCAACAACACAAAACAATAAACTCCTTTCCTCTTGTCTTGTATTAACCCAGGACAGTAGATAACTTACTCTGACAGCATTTATGAAGTCCAACAGAGTAAAATCTTCTTTCCCATAAATTGTCCACCTGTCCCAGATGGTAAATGATATCCCATTTCTGTTTTAAAAAGTGAAAGGTTGTTTGTTACTTTTTGTGAATTCAATCATTTCCTTTAAATGCGTATTGAAGAACTGCCATGTCTTCTTAGTGACATGTTGTTTAATTTTGGGCAAAAATCTCTTTCCCCTCTGCTGCCATTTCTCCAGCCCTCTGACCATGCTAAGCATAAGACACAGTAAGACCTCTAAGTAAAAGTGGTATCTGACAATGAAGTTACTGAGCTTCCAGACCTACTGAAAAATAGGTCTTGTACTGAAGAAGATGCAAAAGTGTCTCCAGGATGTTTCCTAAGAACAAAGCCACACATTTACTTGTCTAGATTTTTAAAGCCTCACAAGTAACAGCTTCCAGTGAAAACAAAACTAAGCCCTTAAACCCACTATTTTTTAAATTAGAACAGATGAGTATGTGCCGGGTTTTTCCAAACAGGAAGTTCTTGGGCAATGCATTACGGGACAGCCTTGGCAGTATTAAGAGGATCACTTACACCTTTAGCAGTACATAGGAAGTGGAGAACAGAGTTTGATAGCAAGCATGAAGAGATTCATCATCTTCCAAGTTTAAACAACAACAAAAAATACCCCTGAATATCTAACATGCCTAACTGCAGTAATGCCACATTCCATCATAGCTCTGCTATGTGAGCACATAAGGCCTTAATCTGGGTATCTGGATTTAATAGCTATTCAAACTTCACACTCGTTGTAATGTCTCAGCAAGTTCTAAGCATCAATTATCAGGTTTCCAAATACTGCCCTTGCCCTTCTGCCATTCTCCTTCCTACCTGATTTCCGTTCTTCTTACTTCAGCAGTTTCTGTAAAGACCATTATGGGAATTGCTAGGTTCAGAAAACAGTTCTTGTACGCATCAGCTGGGTACCCACCCACAACTTTGATGAGTTCCAGTGCAACCTGCAATAAATTAGAATTTACTTATTAGGTTTTAGTACTGTGTTATCAACTCTAGTGCAGTTAAGAGGCCAGCAACTATAGAGTAGGTTGTTAATGAGATCAGCCTTTGTCCAATTGGCAGAGTAAATAACATCTGGAAATGCAATCCACTATGCCACAGAAATAAATTCTGTTGCTTCCAAGGGAAATATTTAAAACATTCAAAAGTGTTCCTAATGTAGTACTCTTCCAGAATTGTTTAGTTCAAAAAACCTTCACAAAGCATAAGGTTCTGTTGAGATGCATGAATGTGAACTACTACAGAACAGGTCCTTTCTACTCTTGGCAGTGGCATTCTGATGAAAGTTAGTATTAATGACAGAAAACAAGCAAAAATGCTGAATTCCAACTCTTCCTTCAGTCTAGCAAATCAAAAATAAAAGCACCAAAGACTCACCACGGTAAGGAAACTTCCCTTTTTGACCATTCAGGAGCCACTCTGGCAGTCACACTTCCACCACTAGAGACTTTCACTGCTGGGACCAAACCCCCTTCATAGTGGGTGGCTTCTCAATGGGTGCCTTGCTACTCATCCCACTCTCACAGTCAGACAAGTTTTCCTTGATGGCTTGAGCCTGGTTTCCCATAGCAGAGTCTCAAACCTCTGGTTCCTTTAAGTAATTTTATCATGGTGCAGCAACAGAACAACAGCTCGAGCTGGGGCCTTGGAGAAGGGGCCCTGAACAAAGGACTACCTGGGCTTTTGTACCCTCACAGTCTGTGTGCTCGAGAGCCCAGCTGAGTCCTCTGCTCCTGCTGTGTCTCTGAGTGTCTGCTCACCTGGCTGGGCCACAGGTCCCTGTGCCCTTTGTTGTGCAAAGGGGCAGCCTCAGGTCATGACCTCTTGCCTGAGGCTCCCACCCAGAGCTCAGTCTCCAGCTGGCTCTGCAGCTCTACACCAAGCTACCTGCACTAGATGTATTCCTCAACAGCCACATCTAGAACCTAGCATGACCTTTTGAATTGGTATATAAGAAATAAATCCAATACTTTGAACGAGCCTCTGTCAGGGTACCATTAATCAATACCCTGACAACAGCAGTTTTAGGCAAGAAACAGTAAGACAACAAAATCTGCATTCTAAAAATCAAACTCACCAGCCCTGATACTGCAGCAGTAGCTGTTGCAATGGCAGGAATGATCTTCCCAGCAATGCGCTTTGTTTTGAACCGATCTGCTGGCTCAATGTTGTACATCTTGGCCCGCAGGTTTGACGCTGCTGTTATGAAATCTATGTGCCCATTACTGTCATCATCTTTCTCAAAGGAGATGGGCTTCATTTGCAAGTCAGCTGCTCATTAGAAAAAAAACCAAAAATTATTATTAGAAAACTGAAGATGTCCTAAACATAATTTATAAGAACTAAAATCTTAACAAATTAAAAATTTCACATCCTGGAGCTTGGTGCCTTACTTCTCTTCCTATGCCTGAAGCAGAAATGCCCCTCTTAATACCATTTGTTAAAAGTGAGTAATGAAATAAACATCAACAGAACGCTGTAATTTTATTTTCCTTGCACCACCAGGAATAGATTTGGGACACTCCTATGGATGTTTCTTATATACCCCCCTCACTATACCTCCATCCTGTGAGAACTCCCTCCTCAAGATTTGTTTATCTGCAACCATTTCACTATGGACTCAGTAGCACTGGAGTCAGAGTTTTGGGCTGACACTCCATGGGATGGGTTAGAGATAAGCTAGTCTTTCTTTCCTGTGTTCACAGGCTAAAAGAGCTTGCATAAAGTTGTTGCCCAATGACCTCTTCATGTAGCCAAGCATAAAAATGGGATCTGAGCATCCTCATTTTAACATCTAGAAGATGTTGAAGATGATTCTAACAGACTTCACAATTTTTAGGATAATTTCAGATTGTTTCCTCTAAGTAGTAACTCTCAGCTTTCCCATACCTGAATTACTTTCAGTCCCTCTGGGATCTAGCCAGCACCTTTCCCCTCCTTAGGGTTCCATTCCCTGCTGCTGCCTGCTTGCTGTCATCATGTTGTAATTACATGCAAGCGTAACAGAGAGCCCCAAAACTTGCAGGAATCACAGAAATACAGAAGGATACAGGGTAATGTCAAGCAACAGCACAGATATCTGCATGGCACTTCAGAAAGCTTTAGATATCAGCTCTGCTTCTTGCAGAATTACGGAACTGCTTTATCCAAAGACCTGGGTGTCATTACTGCCAATGCAAATCCAAGACATTACTAAACTATAAAGCCAGTTTGCACTACTCACTTTCCAGAGCTTCATTGGATAGTATAGACTTCTCCAGCTGGAAAATAGCATTTCTTTCATCCTCACTGCTGACTGGAATATGATCTGGTTTTCTTGCAGTTTCATCAGTCTGTACAACCTGCAAGTGTGTGCAATGCTTCAGTAATAAAATACATGAACTTCATACAGCACAAGTGTCAAGTGTACGAAATTTCCTGTCTTCCCTGCAGGCTTTCCTCCCCACTTCAAGAGAGATATGGGTTTACTGGATCAAGTCCAGCCAAGAGCTACAAAGATCATTAAAGCACTGGAGCATCTCTTATATGAGGAGAAGCTAAGAGAGCTGGGATGGTTCAGCACAGAGAAGAGAAAGGTCAGTGAGAGCTTATGAATGTATATAAACATCTGATGGGGGAAAAGTACAGAGAGCATAGCCAAACTCTCATCACTGGTGCCCAATGACAGCAGAAGGGCACAAATTGAAGCACATTAAATTCCCTAAGAAATATACAAAAATACTTTAAAGAAAAAGGAACAAACAAAAACAACAAAAACAACCAAAACTGTGAGGATGGCTGAACGCTGGCACAGGCAGAAGAGTGAGGCTGTGGAGTCTCTGTTCTCTGAGATATTCATAATCCAATGGGACACAGTCCTTGAGGACCTGCTCTAGCTGCTCACACTTAAGCAAGATGATTGAACTAGGTGGTCTTCAGGGGTTCCTTCCAAACTTAACACACTCTTATTTCCCCAAAACACATTTTAATTTGTGTTTGTCATTAACATAAATGCAGTAGTTGTAGATGTGGGACACGGCTTGTGGAACCTTTAATTTTTTTCTTTAAATTAAATATCACACTTACTTTGTTTGAAGGTCTAAACTCCGGTACCTTCACAGCTGAAATGATCCCCAGAATAGTCTCCTCTGACAAATCCTGTTATGGTTTTGAAAAAAAAATAATTTAAATTCGCATCAACTCAAAAAGGCCTCCACAAAAAGACTGTATCTCCAGTAGCAATTCAAAGAATACTAGACCCAAAAAGTCTCACAAATATTCAGTGATGTTTCAGCCAAACATCATCATTAAAGCATCAAGTGACAATTCAGTTACCACAGCACACCAGAGCACTGTGAAATGCCTAGCACTTGAAAACTGGAGTGCAAACCTGACTTACAGAAAGGTATAATTGGAAAAGAAACAAGAAAAAAAGCAAAGGATAAGCAATGCAGAGCAATGCCAAAACTTACTACTCTGTAAGTAGTAAAAAATAAAACCCCCTTAGCATAGGTAAGACACTTATCTAAAGAAATGCCTTAAAGAGATTTTCTTTTAATTCAGTAGTTATATTGCACAGGAATCCAAATAATATTTCCTAATTTCAGTGCTTACTGAAAATATCCAATACACTACTCATTTCTTCTCCAGGTTAGGGATTTAAATGAAGAGTAAGTGTAAGCAGCTGCTGAAGAGTCAGTGCTGAAGGATAGATTACTTTAAGAATCCCTTTAATCAGTTCTTGAAAATAATTGGCAGCTGGACATCAGGCCAAAACTGAACACCATGTTATGTGTTGAAACCACTGTTACAGTATGGATTACCTTTTCTGTGAAAGGAACACAGTACACTGTTGCAAAGAGTTTTGCTGCACTCACAATGAAACCATAGTGCCTAAAGAAAAGAGAATTATTTTTGGTTGGTTGTTTTTTCTACTTCAGTTGCCCAAAGGTTTGCAATCATATTCAAGATCTTGTATAAACATACCGAGAGACAGAATTTATATTCTTCAGTGCACACAGTACAAAACAGTCACATTTTGAGTGACTCAGAAGTTGTCCCCAAAATTAATCAAATTTTGATGAGTGAAGTTATTTAATGAAAACTATTTCCTTAACCTTTGCAGTCAAAAAAACTACTACAAATGCTCACAACATCAGTATGATAATAAAAAGTTTCATCTCAGTATTACTTTGATATTTGCCATGATCTCTTTTTTCACTCAAACTAAAAGTAGTGATTCAGTTTTGCAAAGCAATTTTAGATATAGAGCAGATAAAAGCTTTTTAAGCCTTCAACTACATCAATTTTTAAAATTATCTGTAATAGCCAAGCCATCCAGACAAGACCCAAATTGTGATGAAGAAAAGAAGTCCCTCCACCAGGCCACTTTAGGTAGTCAACTTAATTGGGCACATCTTGCATTTCATGATTTGGATGATGGGAGCAGGGAAGTATGACAGCAACAACTGAGTAGTTCTGTAGTCGTGTAAGACATGAAATGGGTTGTTCTAAAGGCATTTCACATTAGCTGTTGTCAGAACTTCCCACAGCAACCTCCAATCCCAGGTCAGTGAAAGTTAAATTATCAACAGTGGAAGTATTTGTCAGGTGGCAAATCTGCCACAGCAAAAGACTGTACACTAACACCTACTGCTACCAGTCCAACTTCCAGCACAAAAAGTGCACTTTCCATTGTCAGGTGAGTGTTATAGGATGCTATACAGTGCATCTGTGATGGTACTATACTTACAAAGGATCATTAAATTCAAACTTCACTGGGAAAGGTGGCCTCTTTGGTGATTGCCAAAACAAACCTGGTAGGAAGACAGACTTAAGATGAAATCCTAAGGAACCAAGAACAGCAACACACGACATATGCCATGAATTCACAACAGGTATAAAGGGGCATTTGTACTTACTTCCATCTTTTAATCGTGTATCAAGGGGAAATGAATGAAGGAGCTGAAGAGCCTAGAGGAAAATCCAGAGTAGCTTTAGTAATTTGTCATACATAGACTGACACAACCACACTAAATCAAGCCTTCTCAGCTGAAGTAATTTAAAGTTAAGAAAATCATGAGACAACTTTGTCAAGATGGACAGTTTGAAGACAACTACTACTAGACAGAGTGACTTGCTCATTTCATTCACAGAACAAAGATGACAATGTCACCTCATCTGTACAAAACCCAAGCAAGACATTTAATCCAAGAAGCAAAGCATTTCCCAACCCCACCCCTTATTGTCACCTTAGGATTCTTGCATACAGATTCACAATTGGGAATGCAACATTTCCTCAATGTGACAACTACCACCAGGGATTCTGTATGCACAGGTATGTTTATTAATACACAACATCATAATCCCATCTTTCCTACAAAATTACACACATACTTTAAGCAACATTGTGGACCAGATTCTCAGAATGACTGTCTCTTATTTCAGAAAATCAGAGTCACAAGGGTGAGTTCAGTAAGGGAAACTAAACCCCACTGCCTAATAAAAGACATCTGATAATCCTCCTACTTTGAAAAATGCCAAGAAAACTGCATGGAACCTACTGAATAAAGCTACTAAGAGTGAGTTAATAAACCAGACCTATAAGTGCTATAGTAGAAAGGGATGCAGCATTTTTAAGTTTCAAATACAGATTTTTATGAAGAGATGGAAGTGAATGCAAAGACCTGGACACCTAGCTACTAGGGCTACCAAGTTTTCTAACATCCTCATTAGTCTAGTGCCACCTCTTTTACAGGTCTTTACCTACCTTATGGCTAAAATACTTTTCAAATTTTACTCTTGCTAGTTCTACACATTGAGTCCAACTTCGGGGTCTTCTACTGAGAGTTTTAATAACATGAAAACAGCCTTCCAAGCTCTCTCCTGATTTTATTCTCTAGGTATAGAAACATGAAAATATTAAAACAAGACAAGATTTGTTCCAATCCAGTCAAACAGTAAATATGATTTTAGCAATACAGAGGCAAAAAGAAACATAGGGTCACTTTGTGAAATATTATCCTTTATGTGAGCCTCTCCACTGGGTTTTCTTCTCCATTTACTTCCACCAGACCTTTGGATCACAGGTCGTTATAGACTCACAAGAAAAGATAGCAATTTCAATCTAATTTATTACATAGTTGAATTCACTTCAAACTCAGTCTTACCTTCATTTTTCCCAGACAGTTACACATCAGTTACACATCAGTGTAACTATGCTAATCATACATTAGCAGTGTCCCAGTCTTTCTGATATTCCTACATCATATACAGAGCACATGAGCAAGAGCAGCTTTTGAGACACACCAGAAACGCTGCTCATATGATCAAGTAATGACTTGGCAAAGTAAGTATTCAGGTTTTCTGAAAAAAGTCAGAAACGAACCCAAATCTCACTGAACTTAAATAGAAACAAAATTCATAAAGCTGTAGTTTACACTCTCTATTCTACCCTGGCAACATTCCCTTACCTGTAAAACTTCTTCTGCTGATGGATAGGTTTGCCAGAACTTGTTAAACAATGAAGGCTTGTGAGAAAATGAACTTTCGAACTATAAAATAAAAAGAACAATTATGGCATTTTGCAAGAAGTGTATCAGCTTTCCACCCTTCCAAATACACATTGAGTTATGCTGAGTGCCAGTAAGGTTATTCCATTACCTTATCTCTTGCCCACTGTATCGTGTGCTCAATGGCAGCTGGGAAAGACTTCAAGGTGCAAAAAGGGATTTCTTCTTCTGGTGGATCCCGCTGTAATTAAGGAGGGTTGCATGTAAATGCAGCCTTATTAAGGTTAATTGCTAATAATAGCACCAAGATCTTCTAGACTATGTAAGTTAAAAACTCTGCTGTTATAAAATATAAAATGGCTTTTTATGCTTAGAAATTTGTTTTATGAACACTACCACTTCCTCTTGATGAAGGATAGTCTAAACTCAACAGTGGAAAGCAAAATTGAACTGTGAAATACAAAAAAGAGGTGAAATTGCCAGCCAGCTTTTCCAAGATGTGCAGTTGGTGTTCATGTACATTTTCAACATGAAACACACCCTTTCATTCAAGGCCAGAAAGACTTCTTCATGGACCCAGGCAAGACAATTAGGATGCTCAAAGTCCTGTCTCTGTGTCCGCACAGCACCATTTCATGGCGAATTTCAGTGAATTTCTTCACAAGAACTTAAAAAGAAGGATACTGCAGATAGTGTCTATCAGGGACAGAGCTTGAAGGTCCATTTTCCCCTTTCCCATTCAAACAGAACTCTTACGTATGCTTGTAAAGACCTGCTCAAATTCTGTCTCCTACGAGTTTTTCTTCACAAACCAAGGAAGTGATTATTTCCTAATCGTATTGTTCTCCAGCAGCTCAAAGTGGCCACTTATTTTAGACAGACACATAAATGACTGAAGAATCAGAGGGCATTTTGGGACAAGCTACAGAACATGAGTGATGGCCTTAAAGGACTTACATGACTATTGTAGGACTCTGTCAGATGGGGCACAACAACTTCTGTGTGTCCTTTTGTTCCCATGGTTCCAGAGTCTATAAGAGGACGCAGGTTTGCTACACAACGACTGACATGGAAAGACACAGACTATCAGAACACAGAGCAATCACTACGTTCCTGCCTTACACTCCTTACTGGAGTGTAACCAGAGCTGTCTCTAGGCACATTCATAAGATGGAAAGCTTACACCAAACTCAGGAAAAGAAGAGGTTAAATGAAAGCTATGCAAGTTAGATCAGGATACCATAAATCTGAGCTTGTGTGGATTAAGAGCATTAGAAATTATTTTTAAATGTATATATCTCCACTTCTAAATTCAAATACATATTTTTATGTTTAAATAATTCAACCTTAAGACTGTCAGAGTATTCTCCCCCTTGTCAGAAGTTAACAGTTAATAATTTTTAAGAACTCACTCCAAGGCTCTCTGCTATGTGAACAGCAGCAGAGGTGATTTCCACCACATGAAAAGCAGCCCTTGCTTCCCTTCCACACCCTACCTATCAATGTATCTCCGTGCTTCAACATTGTCCAAAGCAGTTACAACCACATCTTGCTTGGTGTAGAATTCATCACTGTATGTGTTCTCAGTGGCTGGACAAACTTTATTAATATCTGAGTCAATCTTTATGTAAGGATTGATGTTCAGAGTTGCTTCTGCTGCAGTATAGCTCTTAGGTTTCTGAAAGTATAGATACATAGATCAACAATATGTAGATAAAGAACATCTGGGACACAGAAATATCAACTTCATTTGCTGATCAGACAAAATTCACTGACAGAAATGTTAGTATGCAAAACATACAATAAGGGGAATTTTTTAATCATATATCTCCCTCACTGATATCTTATTAATCTAGTTTTATTTTTAATTTATTTAGTGTGTAAGAGACCACATGGTGGAAGTCCTTACATGCTTATTGAGTAACTGAAACTGATGTCATGTGCTGCTTCTCATGCTCTCATAAGAACTTACTCAAAAGAAGGGAGCAGTTCATGACTGAGGATCAACCCATTAGTAACTCTGTCTATGCAACACAGACATCAAGCACCTGTGAATAATCACATTACTACAAGGTATTCCACACAAAGTCAATTTCAGAAGCTAAACTGAAAGAGAGTTCTTGACCTACCCGACACTTCTAGCCATACTACAATTATCTAGGGATCAGCACTCAAGAATGTGGCTTCTGAAAGCTTGCAGGGTTCACCTTCTATTTATCCATCCATCCAAAGTGCAATCTGTACCCAGATTTGCTACACATACACAGGAGGCAGACAATTCAGCTGTTGGGTTTTGGACAGGGGAAACATTTTTCCACATTGCTGTCAAAATATAAGCCAAGTCTTTTATTTTGTGCTGTGTTTGCAAGTTCAGGGATGTTCTCTCTGCTTCTAAGGAATTAACAGCTTCTGTGTCATGGGTTTCCTGAATGTACACGCTGGGCTTTTTCAAAACTATTTACCATCTTAGTGAAGACTGAATTAAGTCAGAAGAGAGTAACTTTGGTCAAGTCTCATCAGCAGTAGCACTACTTATCTCTATTCTCTACTGAGAACACTTCTGCCAGCACTGTCTATTTTTTTCCATATTATTTTCCACAAATTTCAATGGTACAGTAAAGCATTTCTGACATATGAACTCATGGCAGGCTCTTATGCAACACAGCACTCTCATCCAATTGTCAAATTCCAGAGATTTCATTAGTCAAAAACACCAGTACAAAGTAAGATTAGACAAGCAAATTTTACTGAACTGATACTAGTGTTTAATTGGATGCCACCGCAGTTCTAGGTACTGTTTAAAAAAACACCCTAGATTTCATTACAGCCTTTAAGTCTTTTCTGGACTGAAGTACAGACACTCAAGTTCAGCTCTCTGTGGGGACACAGAACAGGGAAACAAAATAGTCCAGAACATTTACTAAATAAGAAAGCCTACCTGTATGTGATGAGGTCGAAAAAGAAACTGCCTGTTCAGGTTAGATTTCTCTATCAAGTCTGGGTCTGTAATTGTAACCTAAGTCAGAAGGGGCAAAAGGAACAGCTGAAGTTACAATTTAAGTGTAGCACTGAGCAATGATCTTAATGAATTCTCTACAGACACTTGTCAAAACAAAATACCACGATTAGCATCCACTGTAGCCAAAGCTCTGCTTATACTGACTGACTACATTTTGTTTTAAAATTAAAATACAGCAAGATTGCTCCAAGTGTATTCTGCTTCTAACTGCACACTTCTATGCCAAGGCCATTGTACCCTTTGAGCAGAGATCAACCTGAAATACGACTTAAGACTTTTAACACTTTTAGTAGTCTAATTATTTAAATCTTCCTTGTCATATTACTTTTAATAAGAGAAGTGAGGTTAACAGGTGACTTACCAATCCTTTGTCTTGCCCAGTACCAACACCAAGAAGTGCAAAGTTTTTTAGCATTTCACATCCTATTGCTCCACAGCCAACCTAAAGAACATTACATTTGTAGAGTCAGAAACATAAGTGAGAACCATGAAGAGAAGTCCCATTGTAATTTTGGACCATTTTTTTCTGCAGTGGCACATATCAGAGCTGCCCTCACATACTTTGAGAACAGTGGACATTAGCTATCATCAACAAAGCATTTGCAAAATGTAACAGTCATACTCACCAAGAAAACATTCAAATCATGGAGCTTCTGGCACAGAGAGTCTCCAATGCAAGCCCTCAAGGCATCATATCTATCTCCCCTATGCAGGCACAGGAAGCAAAAATAGGACACTAGCAAGCTGACATTTATCATTGTAGTACCATTGATGCCAAACTGCACTTTGACATGAACTAAGAAAGTCAGACAGAGTCTATAATTCCTGTTCCTCCCGTGCTCAAATAGGACACACATCCTTAACCCCAAACCTGTCCCTCCAGCAAACTGAATCAGCACTGAATTAACTTTAAAAGACATCTGTGCCTGCTTGAGACTCAGATGTGAACAATACATCAGCCAGCAGATTGTAGTTATATTTACCGTGGGAGAAATTCTTCAAAGCCCACCTTCTCTAGAGGTGTTACAATGTCTAACACATCTATATATAGCTGTAAAAAAAATGAAAAACAGAAAAAAAAAACTGTGAAAAACATCCATGTTATTTTAATTCAAAAACCTAACTGTTCTGTATGAACAACAGAGCCTAGAAATTTAGAAGCACTAAGTTTTTACTGTCAGTGGAAGACTACACAGCATCTGGTACCCTACAATTCACTTCACAATTTTAGTGGACATGAAAGAGCACCTGGACACAGAGGGGGGAAAAAGCCACTCACTCAAATAGGTGAGCTGCAAGTTTTTGACTTCTGACAGGCATGTTACCCCTCCAAAGGTAACTGTGAAGATCGTGAATTTTTTTAATCTGACCTTTATCCTGAAAGTCTGAAAGCACTGCTCTTATGTACAGTAGCTTAAGCTGGCATCTGCACTATATCACACCTTTGCAGCCATGCAGTGACAATCCAATGCTCTCTTTGCTCATGTGAAAAAACAATGCGTTGTCTGAACTCCAAATACAAAAATTTTGGCTAAAACTGGCTGCACTATTATTTACACAAAAATACTGTATTTTTTTCTAAATATAGTCTTGAGTCTTTTTTCATTCCATGTTATAGAAGTTGTTCAGGTTATTTTGATCACACAGCATTTACACACAACTATCCATTCATAAGATGCCAAAATAACCATCCAAAAACAAAGACAGCCTTACCCACTGCTGCAATGGAGAAAATTTTCCTGTTACTGCTTTCAGGACTTCCTGGCTAGCAACACCACCCACTGCTGCAGCCAGAGGAGGTAGAAATCCCTGAGCAGTCCTAGACAGCCATTTCACCAAATCTCCATTCACCTGAGGCTGGGAAGAAAGACATCGTAACAGGTTTATCGCCTCAGCGAGCAAGTCAGTGCTTGACAGTTTCACAGATTATTCTTCTTCAGTGAAAGACAGACATATTATTTCTGACCAGCAAAAAAGTTTCCAGCCAAGACAGACCCACCATCTACCCTGTATTTTTCATATGCATTTGTCTAAAAACTGGATTCACATAGCCACAGGACTCATCCTTCATGTCAGGTAAAGGTTCAGCTGAACCTATGCTGAAACACCATTCTGCTTCCTCACATGGCCTTCTGAAAGCCAGCTGATCCATCTGAAAAGCTGGATACAAAGACCAGAACAAGGACTGACAACTAAAGCATGACCTTTAGGCAAGTAAACAAGCACATAAAAAAATGACTCATAATGACAATGATTCCTTACTCACTTTGTTTTCCAGTGTTTCACTTATAGACATGGCTATTTTCAGCATTTCCTCAGCATCTTGAAGGCATCTAGACACCAGAGTAGAAACAATAATGATGACTTAAACATTCCAGAGCTCTTCTAGAAACACAATCAATGGAAGAAAAAAAGCAATGGATACAGTAGGAAGTTTGGAAACTCACATTATCTTTAACAGCGAGCACTGAAGTTGTACTTCTAAATGTTAGGGTTAGCTCAAGAACAGAACTCTCAGTGGAAAAGCCCGTATGCAAGTACAGTTTTAAGATTTATATTTTCTAAGTAGTACTACAGCTGAATAAAACATACTGAAAATTAAACCCAAATAATTCAGATTTTTTTAAAATCCATGAATTACAAGATAATTCAGGATCACTGAAACAACTTTTCCATATCAATCCCACAACATGAAAAAACTAGAACAGAGAAGGCCTTCCTTCAGAACTATTTTCTATCTACCTGGGCCCAGAAAGTGTCATTTCTATATTGGGAAAATGTGTCATTGCTATATTGGGAAAGCCCTGTTACAGACCCAGATATACATCAGGCAACATTTTTCAACTAGATTTAAAACTTTTCATTTCTATGTGGTCTATCAGGTACCAGACAGAAAAGGTACCATGCTGCACAGCAAGCCAGTGACTACAATAAAAGATCTGTGTGATTCAAGGCTTAGCAAATACAAAAAACTCCTGCCTTACCCAATGTTTGGTCCACGACCAAAATTCTCCTGAAAGTGGTTCAAAGCAAGCATGGCAACGTGGATCTGTAAAGGTGCCTGTTAAGACAACAATTGCTGTTGATCACTTACAAACTAGAGAGAAATGAAGTAAACAAAAACAACTATTTGAACTCTTCTGTTACCATTTCATTCCCTTGTCTCTCAAGCATGATGCTCAGAAAAGGTTTTTGAACAGCATTAAAGACGGAATTTGCAATAGCTTACACTAATGTTTTTTAAAAAGTATTGCTCAGTAATGCAATACCCTTCACAAACATTCAGCACCCACTTCAACTAAGTCTAACTCAAGAGTCCCCAAAAGAACATGGTGCTGAAATTTGAAAATGCAGTCATCTTCTTTTAACCAGACATTATAATGCATTGTATTTTGCCAAACATCAATAACAAAGCCCAGCGTTAAGGGCAAAAAGTAGAAATTATATTATTCTAAACACTAAACTACAGATTACAATTCATGTATTTTTAGTATTAGAGCATTTATGCCCAAATCCCCACATGCTAATTACCTCAGGCTTGCTAAAATCTGCAACAAGGCATAATGGATTTGTTATCTGCTTCTCCAACCGTTCCTAGAAAAAGAGAATTCATGACAACATGCTACATAGGAACACAACAGTCACTGCTACCCAACAAAACAATACTCTTCCTGTAGAGACTAAGAAACAAATATCCTTTCTGACTAGCACTGCTATTACTCTCTCCATTCTTTATGCCACAATAGATGCTTAAAATAATGATCTACTGCAAGTTCTTCTATCAAAAATGGTCAGAGAGACGTTTCACATCCTAGTGGCAAGACTCATCTTTAAACATGTGATTTTTGGGGTTGTCCTCTGCAGAACCAGGAGTCAGACTCCACGATCCTTGTGGGTTCCTTCCAGCACAGGACAGCCTATGATTCCAGGAAACAGGTATGTGCTGAACTCTGCTTCCAGTGCTCAGGACAATATCGTCTGAGAACCTGGTTCTGCCAAGCACACACTTACAAAGTAAAACATCTTGGGAGTCTTCACTTGCACAGCTATGCCCCCATGTAAGTAAGGCTCCATCTCTGATGTATCACCAATGCTGAAGGAATAAGGTGACACCACTGAAAAGAGAAGAGAATAAACAGTGACTGATAATTCAAAGTGTCATTGGATGCTACAATTCTGTATACAATGAAGTGGGGTTTTGTCAGTGCTTTTTGTGCTGTGATTTTGCAGTGGGCAACCTTGTTTTGAAAGCATAAGCACAGCTGATCCTCCCAAAAGGATTAACCCAGAAACTGGCAGAGGGACAAAGTATTAGTTTCACATGATCTGTTATGAAATGAGCTTTTTAAAGTGGCAGCAGATTCAACAAGAATTCTGATGACCACAGCTCTGTAACAAAAACGAAATCACTCTTAGTTTTATTTATAATGTGCACAGCAGTGTCCAGCTACTGCTCAGAGTAGGATTTCAGCCCCGTGACTGGAACAACAGGCAATCAAAAGGGGCAGCTGGAGCATTTTGTCACATCTTCCCTATCATACACATGAAGCATCATTCAGACAAAGTAAAAAGAACAAAAACTGTTAATTCATGGAAAACTGAAACCAAAAGCTAAGCTATGAATAAGAGGAAGGAACTGACCACAACATCAGCTCCAGCAAAATGCAAGAGCCCAGAGAAAACAGATTCAAGCACAATGTCTCAAGGGTACTGGTTTTTGTATAAGACCACAAATCAGTTAAAAAACAAGCAAACAATCCCCACCCACCTGCTCCCTCTTCTACTCCAAGCAAACAGGCATTCAGATCTGGGAACTGGGAAATTCCCCAGCATCCAAAAGGAACCTTGTAGCATGCCTTGAGACATGCATGAAGCAGAACAAAGCAGGGTAGACATAAATCACAATCATTTCACAAACACACTTAGAAACAGAACAATGTCAATGCATCCGTGCACACTTAAATTGTCACCCAAAACAGCTACAAGGCAAACAGTGACACACAAAGTGGCGTCCAAAACCATGACAGAAGCAAAGGCACTATGGGACCCTCCAAAAACCAAACCAGTTTCATCAGCAAACTAATGATGGTCAGCTGAGAGGTTGCCAACTAGATTGCACTAGCTGAGCATTCCCATTGGCTTCTTAAGCAGCAAAATGAGTTCAGAAAGACGTCACTAAATGAAAATGGCATCGAGACAAAACTAGGAAGACCTTTGCACCAAAAAGCAATTTTTTTGTGCAAGCTCACTGGAGGTCTGCACAATCCAGCACTCCTCTGGCTACATTAACTAACACTTTTCAGTGAGCTAAACCAGGCCAAAACATTAGTACTTGCAAATGAGTCAGCAACAGTTTACCTGTTATTTGGTGTGTGGATCCATTTAAGCATGACATTCCATTAACTTCCCGAAAGGTTAAGAACTGTCCTGTTTCAAACCTATGTGGATGATTTTCAAGGCAAGTGACAATACCAGGATTTGACTGAAATAAAAAATGACAAAATCAGCAAGAAGGAAAGTGTCTTGTGCAAAGGGGTCACGTTTTATTGTAGGCACACAGTTTTTTGTCTATGGAAAATGCAGTCTACTTTTAACATCTCATTTCTGTCATAGAAAGACTGTTACCTGTGACAACTTTTTCAGTCCTACTATTTTCAATTTAACAGTGTATCTACAAAGACTTTCTTATTTTCACTGCTTACAGTTCTCAGCATGTTAGCAAACTGCATTTGTTAGTTCTTAGCAGCAAAATTCATTGTTACGTTCTGAAATAGTTGCAGATTTATCTGCTTTTTCCAAACTAAAATTAGACTATATGTGCAAAGGAATTTTCAGAGGCATTAAAAAATAAACTCTTGAAAACGGTCCTTATTACTCCATGCTTCATTCCTGTCTGATATCCTTAAAAAGGACACTCCAAACTCATCCTTAAACATTAGGAAGCTTACAAAGCTGGACATGAGCGTACAGGAAAGAGCCTCAGCAGATTACAGACAAGCTTACACTTGCAGGCATCTCAGACAACATCTCATCCTCATGTCAAGCCAACCTCCCACGCTCACAGAGACCCTGCTGCAGTCTGAACACAGCTCATCAAGACCCTTGTGATGCAGCTCAGACTGTAACAAAGTGCACTTGTACGGAAGCTTGCCCTGTAAAGTCTCCTGCTATCCCTTCCTGAGACCCCAATATTAGAAAGACTTAACTGAAGTAGCATAAAACTTAATTACAGTGGACCATATTCTCTATGACAATGAACAATGGCAAAGGAGTTGACTGGAGAAAATTCTTCTCTGATTTAGGGACAGAGTGCCACCTTGACCCTGTCTACAGGACAAGAACAGCCATTTGATGGTATTGAGTTTTAATTCTAATCAGTTTTACACTTCAAAGTGGAAGCAAGATACAACTAAACTCAAGTATCACATTATGAATCACAGGACATATGTACAAGTATATATTCATTCCTTGACTTGGCAGGTAATCAACACAAGTCATGAAACTCAGCTATGTACTCTTTATGTAATTACTGAGAACAGTCAAGTCATCCATTCCCTTTTTAAAGGTACCAAAGAACAAGCTACCCAAATCATCATATCATGAGCTTTACTCCAGACCAAAAGCAACTTGGTATACTGGAAATAGGACTAAAGATTTGCCACTAAATGAGTGAGGCTACAGTCTGTACTTCCAGAATTGAAAAAGGGACCTAATGTAATTTCCATTTGTAAAACCATAATACAATATTAAGTGGACATCCTAACATTCTGCACTGGAAGTATTAGCAATAATATCCTCTTCTCCTTGCCTCTGCTTTGGTAGGTTAAAACAAACCCTTAAATTTCTTTTCAAAACAAGCTCTCAATCCCATTTATTATTCCAATAGTCTGCCTCTATAAGATTTTCATAAAAAGGGCTGTTTTCATGCCTACTTCAGGGCTTCCTTAGAAGACTTCTCCTATTCCCACACCCAAGTTACATCCTCCTCTCCTTACATCTCTTCACTTCTTTCTCTTTCTCTCCTTCCAATAAAACATTTCAATAATGTGTTACATAGTAAATAACAACCAGGATGCATCAAGAAGAACTTTGTAACTTTGCCTCTCCTATACTGCCAATTTTAAACTACTTAGGAGACGGCTCAAGTGAAGCACTCTGCTTTTTCAAAGAGCCAATAATGAGTCATTTAAAAACAGTTAAAGCAGCACAAGGACTTTTATTCCTTACTTGTGTTATATTTGAAATGAAGATCTCCTTTGGCTCCTCTCCCGTTGTATCCAGCACTTCAAATTCATCACCAAAGTCACAAAACAAACGTGAACATACTCCATATACATCTGCACTGATGAACTACAAGAGAAAGTAAAAGTCATGAGTATCCCTTGGACAGCACAAGCCAAAGAAATGATGCCTCACACTGGACCTTGCTGAAGGCTAGCAGGTTTAATTTCTACAGTAGAAAGCTGTTGTGTACCTGCCATTGACTACATCACAGTGTTCATGACGGCCTTTGAACCTGCATGAGCATTTCTGAACCCACACACAACACAGGAGTAACACCACTACACAGTGAAATAGTGCCATTTCTACTTCTGTTACATTCAGCCTCAGCATGTTCTTTAGTCTCAGCATATTCTTTCAGAACAATTTTGAGTTAGCAGTGAAAACCATTTCTTTAACTCAATTGTTTACTAATTAAGGACCAAACTGTGGTTACCTGTGCTGGTATCCAGATAATACCAGACACATGTACAGAGTAGCAGCACCATATTCCTAAAACTCCTACTGCTCCATCAACATGCCATCTGCATAGAACTATATACCTCACAACCAGCTTTCTCCAGTTTTGGAAGGAACACACTGGAGGTCCAGAATGCTCACTGTAAGGTTATTCATGTGTTTTGTTCTTTCTATTACCTTAATAGGTGGCTGCTGAGCATGACAGAAGTCATTAATCTTCTTCTGCAGCAACAGGCTTACTTCAGTCAATATGACACACTGTGAAAAAGAACAGAAATACTTCTAAAACACTGCAAGCAATCAGTATCTTTAGGTTATGAAAAAACTAGTACTACAAGTAAGTTAGTCAGGTGTCCTGACTCCTATCCTCCCCACATAAGAGAAAGCAGTCTTGAGGAAGTTTTCGCATTAAAGCAGACTGGTTACCACTCCACAAGTTCTGGAAACAAAATGAGTAAGAGCAGGAACAGCAAATTCTCACTTTTTTTTTAATACTGCAGCTGTGAAACTCAAAATCCAATTAGAAGATTTACCAAAACAGTTATGGATAATCTCAGCAAAAATTTAGATGTTGAATTTTAAGATTAAAGTTAGCAAATAAACACAAATGATACTCATCAGTGCACACCAAGAAGCCTGTATAAGCTTCTAGTGCTCACGCTCATAAAATTGCAGACATAACTTCTGCAAGCATTCTTTCAATGTCTAGGATAGTATTGAGTTCCAAGGCACAGGCACTGCTTCCCATTCAGTTACACACGGCATGTTGTAGCTGGGACATTTGGAAACTTGGTGTGCTTGTATGTAAAGCCACACAGTAAAGGTTCCCCACCCAGACTGAGCCGTGCACGCAGGCAGGAGACAGCTGACTGAACAACTGCAAGCACCCCCAGTCCATCACAGAGGCACTTACATTTCATCAGATACATACACACATACATGAGTGATCTAATTATATAGCCTGAGCTTCTGCTGTCTGGATACAGCACACAGAATATAGCCAGAACATCTGTGCTATTTAGCTACACAGAAAGGTCACAGTTTCACCTTCAAAGAAAAAAATTTGTATGGAAACCCCACTTAACTATTTATTATCATAGTAAATTCCATAATAAGTGTACTAAGAATATGGCAGAAACACAAACCCACGGTTTCAGCCTTGAAAAAAACAAGCACAAGACTTCATTAGTCCAAATACAAGACCTACTTTTCTCCTTGCATCATCTCAAAATGTACTTTAAAGTTTTTCATTGTATTTATTTACATAAAAAATTCCAAGTTGATTGCTCTGAACAAAATACACAAATACACAAACAACTGCTTCAAGAGTGACATACCTGGTAGTGTTTTAGAAAAGACAGATCTGTGGTTTCATCTAGTGGCACAGTTGATGCTGCTACATGGACATATGGATTGAGTTCTGCAATATGATGAAGTGTGGCCTCAGCCCTGAAGGAACAGCAATTTTTAACTTTTTTAATGTATCTACAAAACTGTATTTTCAACACAGAACTTCATAGTACACCTCTCCTGGCAACAATCACCAACTCATCTATTCACACTGAAATTCCTAGCAGGTCTGAGGAAAGCAGCTCTGACCAATATACAACAGGACTCATGTATGGTCTGGTGTCAGGACTGTTGTCTTCTACAAGTGGCTGAGAAAGCCCAAGGAAAAAATGCATGCTGGTCCCCACTATTAAATTTACATTACAAGCAGTGACACATGTGACTCAGAACTCCATTCCAGCCTAGACTTCCTCTAATATCTACCTGGGCACTGTGTTCAAAGCCAGCAACTCCAGAGAAAGTGTTTAACAGGTATTTGACATGTATTACCAGCTCTTGGACAACGAACTGCTATTTTTGATGCTGATGAAACTGTTACTCCTAGTCAAGCTCAGTCCTCTTTTAAGCCAAAGATTTCACCAACCTGTTCCTCTGACTGGTAACATCATCCTCATGGATAAAGAAGTTGATCCCCAAATCCCATTTGGTGCAGTGCTTGGTGTCATGAACTGTAAGAGCCTAAGAAAGTCCGACAGAAAGCATTTGCTGGAAGAAGTATACATGGTCACAGCACCCAAAAGCATGGACTAAGCCCCACATAAAACATTGGAGGACTAACACTGCAGAAGATTTAGTTGTAGCACATATAAGAACAAGCTCTTCCAACCTCTTTCCCAATAAAGCTCTTAATGTTTGAGAGACCTAAACACATCTCCAATATGCACTTCATTAAACATTTTCCTTCCAGTTTGCAGTGATGACAGACAGCATTTAAATATCAAGTATGATTTTTGCCAGACTGTGATACAGGGGCAACAGTGATCTGAACATTAATGGACTCATTTGTTTTTTTCTATTGGAAAGAAGAGTTTTAAAAGGCTTCTTGCTAATAAAATTAATCCCAGCAGCACAAAAGCAGCTGTTGGATTAAAACACTCAACCATTCTAATGACTACACAATAGGATTCTGATGGATGACAAAATACAATAATATATTCTGAATAGTTTGGCTTTTGAGTTTGTACTACTCCATTTAGGAGAAGCCACTTCATACAAAAGGATTCAGTATCTGATCAGCAGCTGGCTAAAATATTTTATGATGTATTTCGGAGTGCAGTGGATGTTAACATGAGATTCTGACCATATCACTAAAACATCCAGATTGTGGAAAATTTTCACGCCTACATTCTCAAATGTTTTGCAACTCTTCTACTGAAAAACAGATTCAGAAACTTTAGATTAATTAGCCAATAAAGTTGTGCCTTTTTCTCATGTTCACCTAAGAATACCCCATAAAAGAAGTGTTTTACATACCTTTACCCCGGCCAGAATGATATTTTTGGCTGGAAAAAAAAAACACAAAAAAAAAACAGAGAGTGCGACTATTGCAGGTTTCTTGCAAATCTGTAATTGGATAGTTACTCAGGTGGACAATAACAGTACTTCATTGTTAAGAACTTCATAGCTTTTTCTAGGCTTTTTTCTCTTTTACATTTGGCTCAAGCATTCTACAGCACCACCGAAAGCAAAATAACATAAGCAAGGTGAAAGAGGCTCTCTACTTTTGTCATTTGTCAGCTGTTCATCCCATAACTGTGATTGCAGAGATACTAATGAGAATAAACTGCAAAACCCCATGTCTCTGTTCTGGCATCTGGTGCAGAGAACCATTACAGCCAACTGAAAGGGTAATACCCCAGGCATAAACCAGCCAAAAGAAGTCTTGCTCACAAAAAGTAAGAGAAATTGTTAAGGAGTCTCTTGCATCAGGACAGTTATGCATTTTTCACCAAAGTGCTCTGTTCTCCTACACACCTTCCCTTTTCCTTCATAGAAATAATTTGGTCTACAGCTGTTCCTGTATTACATTCATTGATACTGATGTCTAAAGGAGTAAGTTGGATTACTCACCCTAAACCTTCACTCAGGGCACAAGATTTGGGTAAAGCACTCCGGCCCAAGGAAGCACATTTCAAAGTAAAATTTGAAATGTTGCTCTAGTAAAAGCCCAGGATCTTTCCTGCATCTGCTATGTTAGTCATGCACATCAGGCACATAGAAATTCACTCAGATAGTTCAGACATGCTTGTTATATTTAAAATTAAGGTTTACAAGTATTGTGGCATAGAATGTTTATGCACTCTTGTGTCTCCTTAAATATATGTTACCTAACTTACCAATCTCCACACCAAGGCCACCTACACCACTCAGGAATACATGGGACTGAGCCATCTTCTGCATTGCTGTGTCTCCAAGAACATACCTCTGGCGACTACAGCAAAGACAAATTCAGATCAAAACATGATACAAAGTCAAGAACATATTAAAACAAATTAAGAATTCCCAGTCACTTAAAAAAAATTCCGATGTAATATTTGCACTCACCATCCACATAGTGAAATGCATTCAGTATAGCCCTTGTCAGTGCCAGGTTTTAGAGAAGATAAGCAATTTCTAATTTTAAATCAGTGCAAAACTTCTTCAGCATAAATACATTTTTTTGAATTAAGTATTAAAAACACAAGCAAGCAAAAGATTTTCTTTGTTATCAGAACTCTTCAAACCAAAGGGTGCCACACCTTTTGTAGTCAGATCCCGAAATCTGAAAGACTCCTAGCTTTCATCTATATATAAACTTATACCATGCTAAACATCACCTTTTTCACCAAGAAAAAGTATGACTTTCATGAGGCTAGTGCCAAAAAGCAAAGTGACAACACCAGAAGCATTGTACTGAACTAAAAAGAGCCTTATTTGTTCAGACTACAAGTATTTTATTATTTTTTAATATACAAAGAAGCTTTCCATCCCACCACACTTTTCCAAGGATATTATTTATTCCAGTAAAGACTCTCTCAACTATTGTCATGCCAAGTGACCTCAAGACACTCCCAGCTAACAAATTCAAACAAAACTGAAACAAAAGAAACAAATAATTTTTTTTAAATCTACCCAAAAAGCCCTCAAAACCCAATACCCTGAAGTCTGAAGGATAACAGAGATACTGATGAGGTTTACAAGGACTGAGAAGCAAAGGCAGAGGGATGAATTAAATTATGACATTACTGCATGTAAATGTAAGTGTTCTTGAAAAGTCAGGAGCAATGCTTAAAAATCAGATATTCTTACCTATACAAAGCATCATCAATTTCCATGGAGTCTGCTGCCATGATTCAATGTGATTTGTTTACCCTAGAAGGGTTACAAAAAGAAATGAGTTGGTTACATTGGATGCAATTTTACAGTTGGCACCGTCTCCCCACCTCACTCAGTTCGTCATTAAAAGAACAGAAAAACAAAAGTAATGTTACATAGGAATTACTTTGAACATTAAGAAGCCTGTAAAACACCACAGCACCTAGGTAATGAAAACACACATGAGCCAGAAGACCAGAACTCCCAAATGCTTTCAAAATAAGAACAGACATTAATTTCCCCACTGAGGAAATGCAAGACTTACTTCTTTTATTTACCACAGGTAGATTTACTAAAAGGGCCACTTCATTTTATAATAATGAATAATTCAATTCCATTAACAAATTGATCAGCTCCAACCTGATCAACTTGCATTTACCTGATCAGTGGGGTTTTTTGAAGAAAGAAGATCCCTGACTGACTAGAAATTTGCATTTATACTGCATTATTTTCACATTAACTGAAAATCCTTACCATACTAGTTACTGTTTCAGCTAATTGAAGAAACCAACACCCAAAGAGCTGAATTAATGCAACATTTAACTAAGACATGCAGTTAGTTCAACACGATTTTAAGAAAAAACATAATTTGCTATTAAGGGCTTCAGCCATTAGCAAGGACATTTTCATTGCTAAGTTGGTGATAACTAAGCACCAGGATTAGAAACATACAGCCCCTGGGCACCTTGTTTGATAAGTTATGCAGGCTGGGAATAGGTGCATCCTGGAGCTGGCAGGTGACTGCCACCAAACACAGGATGAGCAAAGCAGATCCCATATGTAAACTTCTGAAGTAGTGACAGGAACTGATGTTCACACATCTTATTTCATCTTTCTACAAACTGCCTGGGGAACCAGACATAGCTAACAACCCTCTCTCCCCAGAGATTGAAAAGTAAGGGCCCAGACATACTAAGGACTTTTTTTTTATTGGAGGAAACAGATATACCCTAAAACACCTTTCAAACCTGCCCAAAGCATAACTCCTATTTACTGTTCAGGTGACTTTGGCAAACATTTTTACATTTTTGAAGCATGGCACCTGTAGCCTGCTAAAACTTGGGAGCATGCAACATTCTAACCCAAAATTCGTCCTTTTGGTTTTTAGAAAGTGCTGAAGTAGCACAACAAGGGACAGAGGCCATAAATCTCATCAGTTAAGCTCTTCCACATTACGGATACTCCTACACTTCAGCTAGCACACACAGCAGTAAACATGAGGCAGCTCCATCAGAATCTGCACCACCTGCCACTTCAGTGCAGCTCCTGTGCCCTTACACCACAAGAGCAGCAAGCAATGACCGTACTACCAGACCCAGATCTCAAGCCAGAGTGAGATCACACCACATCTTACAGTCACAGGTTTCGGTCCCTGCTTCATTTCAGGCACTGCCTGAGACACAAGACTGGAAGTTCCCCTCAAAGCAAGCCAGCATCATCTCGTAACAGACCAGGGCAACAATCCCAGAGTTGTTCTGCTCCTCTACAATCATCCTCCTCAAGCAGCACTGGCACTCTGGGACTACATAACATAAAAGTACAGTGGTAGTAGGGTGGGGAAGGCGATCCCCCCTGGATAAAAATGTCCAGCTTCCTCTGCTGTGGTTGCTGAGAGCCATCTCTATCTGTATGCCCTCCTAAACAGTCTTTTGTAAACAACGAGGATGCGTGATCGACTGACAAGAGAATTTTTTGCCACCTGTATCACACACACTCATTTGACAGTGGCTCTTCCAATATATTTATTAATTCCCCATTCTCCTCCTGCATTCACAGTTACAGCACTGAGGTGCTGCCAGTGCACCCATCAGGTACAGCAAAACACTCCCTTCCACAAGGGGAATTTAATGATACTAGTGTCAAGAGACTCTAGGACAAACTTTGGTTAATGTATTCCCACATATAATTTATTTATCATTTTAGCTGAAGCGATACTGAACCTGTTTCAAAGAAATGCATGTCAAAAAGGCATTCTATCATTCTGTTCTTACCAGAGGCTTAACATTTATACATTTACCTGTTTCCTTTTAAAAGCCAACACTATCAGTTTTAACGTCAGCCTTTTATTTGACTGTGCAAGTAATGTCCTGCATCTTTTAAAGCCTCAGATGCTTGCGTGACATAACCCAGGAACAAATTGAGAAGCTACATGTTACCAAGAAGGGCTAAGATGCTCTGAAGAGCAGAAAAGGCACAGGAGCTGCAGTGCTGTGCTGGTTTCAGAGTGTTCTTACCTCCAAGTCAGCGCAGGCTGAAGCAGTGTTAATTACTTGCTGTTCCTCACGCTGGGATGGCAGGGAGGCCTGGACTCATCCCACCTACCCAGGGATTCCAGCGGCCGAGCCCAGTCGATGCAGGCGCTCTGTTCAATCGGCGGAGAGAGAAACGGACGCAGTTACTGCCCACTCGGGCTAACGGGGCAACCCCGACAGAGCCCACGGGCTCCGTCGAAACCAACCCGAGCCAGGTCCCAGCACAGCCTGGCGGCTGCAGCCCCCACTCGCCGCCGCGGCTCCCGGGGCGCTCCTGCGGCGCTGGGCACGGCCACCCGGCCGGCCGGAGC